>JAHLGO010021097.1:3838945-3861318 GCA_020615895.1 Ceriops decandra
CACTTTCTTTATGTTTTTTCCCATTTGTTTTATTTTTATTTTTATTTTTTCTTTCCCTGTTCAGTCTTTTTTTTTTCCTTCCTAAAGCAATCTTACATTGGCTTAATCAAATTAGGAGGAAGTGATACGCCTGTCCAATTTTTGGCGCTGGGCCCTTCATGAATTGACGCAACACAATTTAGCAATTTATTGCTATAGTACATATGTTTGTAACGCTTGTAAGATTCCATTTTTTGTTGATATTCTGTTTAATTCATTCGGGCTTTAATTAGGGGACTTAACTCTGGTTTTGAACCTTTGTCTTTATTGGGGATACCCTGTTTTTCTTCATAAGAATGGAGCCATGGTTGTGCCCCCAACAATTATTGAAGTCCCACATTAATACTCGCTTTCCACCACACACCAGCGTATTGCCACCTTTTTCATGTGTGTTGTTGGTACATCCTTGACCCTTGCGCAAATGTTTCAATGGAACACTCGCATGTCTTCCAACTTGTCTCGTGAGATTGTTATACAAAAATGGAAAAATTGTGTGTTGCAAGGAAAGAAAGCAAGAGTACTGTTATCGGCCAATATAATCAGCATATTTCAGTTCTTTGAGTTTGATGTACTAATATATGCATAAAATGTAATTTCCCAGGTTGATTCAAGAATAGTGTTTCCCTTTTGAATGGTGCAAGTGGATTTTTCAAAATCTAAATAATTCTTGTTACAAAATTAGGTGATTCCCTTGATTAAGGGGAGCAATTTCGTTGACTATTAGTGTACCTCCCCAAAATTTGTTAGTTATTAATACTTTCTTGTACTTTTGCTAATTTCACAAGTATCAAGTTCTATGTGAATCGGTGATATCTATTAAACTTGACCTTACAGTTTTTTGTTAGCATTCTCTTATAAATTCATGACATTGTAAAGTTGATTGCTAGCTTGCAATTTATCGGTAACGAATGTAGACTCACTAGATTACCCCTTACTTGTTGCTAACGGAACTTATGTCTTGGATGCAAGTGTGGTGCAGCAAACAACTGGACATAAGTGTATTACTTGGATGGCTTTCCATATCTAAATATTTGCTCTTTGTTTAGTGGATTTCTTAAGGATTTGTATTGATTTCATGCAAAATTGTTCCTCTTCGTCACCATGCAGGTTACAATGTGAGCCATCTAGGCTTAATTCATCCAATTGGTCAACTTACCCTGCCATGCAATGTGCAGGAGTGCATAATTTGTCCCTAAGCAACACCACAACAACTAGCTGCAGCAGAACCACCTGCGCTTATGCCAGTTTCTCATCCAACCAAACAATTTTCACAACCCTTGCCACAGAATCTACTTGTCCAGCCGTCAGTCCAAGTAAGTGGAGATACCAAGCTTTGCATTTTCATTGGCATTCATTTTCAAATGGTGTTAGCCTGTTCATGTGCTTGAAAAGAGTAAAAACTCATATACTTGTGTGTTATTGTTGTATTTGATGATACAAATAGCTCCTGGAAGTTATGCTCCAAGAATCAGTTCTAGTTGGGGCTCGCATTTCATCTTCATTCACTTAATCCTACTTTGTGTGTCTATTTTGTAGTATTTTATATTGTTTTGGATTTTCTTTTTGTTTTTTTATTTTTTTTGATATTAGGAGGGGAAAGGGGTAGGCATGGGGATGGTGTTTGGGTGTTGTATGCATAGGTGTGTAACAGTAAATTTGAAATGTAGACAATTCCTTTTGAGCAGTTAATATTAGTCTGAGATTGCTTTGTCCCAATAGAAACTAAATTAGTCCATTCGCATTGGTTTTTATTCGAGCAGTAAGTGGTTGATAATGTTTTTGTTTCTTGAAAATATTTCTTTGTTTGGATTTTTGGGTCTAAATGGCATTGATGTTTTTGTTTCTTTAAAATATTTCTTTGTTTGGCTTATTGGGGCTAAATGGTGTTGACTTTGTTTCTTGGAGTCGATTATTTCTTGCAGATTGAGATGGTATGTTGCTCAATTTTCAGTGTGTAAGTTTTAGCAAACAGGAGATAAAAGTGCGCTCTCTATTTCACTCTCTGTCACATACTCCTTTGTTTAAAGATTTGCTTTAATTATCTATAAATGGTTGGTTAATCATTTCTTTGTTCTGTGCAAGTAATGGAACTTTCTTTTCTTTTGTTGGAATTGATATGTTGTTATTAGATGCATTTTTCAATTTTTATTTGTGTATCTTATTATGAATGGATACAGAGGGCACACCCTAAATAACTACAATTGCTGGTGCTTGCAAATCTCTTTTGACACTAAGGAGTTTGTTATCTAGAAGTATCAAGTCCTTTTTTTAAAAGCATTTTCTATGGATGCATGTGTTCCACTTACACTGGAAGCTCTGTCAAAAAAAGCCTTCACTATAATTTGTTCCTTTGTATCTGCAGCAAGCTGCAACTGCTTTATCACAAATTGAACAGCCTTTGCTATCGGTTGCTTCACAAAAACTAGAAGCCATAAAGAAGGTAGAAGTTGGCTTGAAGCCCTTGTGGATTCTTAACCATGTGCTTCTTTGGCACATTGAAAAAGGTGTTAAACTTTTGGTTGCCATCTGCATCAGTGAATTATTCAGAATATCGGCACTTGAGCCACCCTTTGAGGACAAATATCTGAGGGTAATGGTATTTTGTGCTTGATGTTATGTTATGTTATGCTTTGCATGTGGTTTGATAAGTATCCATTTCTTCTACTTTTTTATTATCATCCCTTGATAATCCAACTGACATAAGTCCTCTTAAAGTGGAAAGACATATTTAAACTTCACCTTAGTGTGTTCTCGGTGCTTGCTGATACCACAAGCCCATACTTCTCAGAAAGTGTTAAAATATTGGATACTATTGCTCAATGTAAACATTGCATGATAATGCTAGACATTGAGTGCAGTGATCTGGTTCTTGAAATGTTCAATGTTTTTTTCTCTGTTGTGAGGTCAGAAATGCTTTCTCCCCCTCTTTAGAAGTTTTCTAGTGCTTTTGGTGATTGTTATCTAAAATGAGACAAGCAAAACTAGTTTGCTTCTTGTTAGGTTGTTCTATGGCATGGTATTCCTCTTTTTCCTTTTTCTTCTTGTTGCATATTGGATCTTGTATTATTCCTCAAGCAAGGTTGGTTTTACCAACTTCAAGATATTGCTATTTGCAACCAAGATTGTAAGGTACTAGAGATCCTCCTTGACATTAAGATATTTTTATCCAATAAACTGGACACTTGGATCCTGCAATTGTTATGTCTATGTGTTGAACTAAGGGAATTTCAGGACAACCTGTAGCATGTTGTTACATATGGCTCTATTCAGTATGCTTGTCATTAGTTAGCTAATGTCCTTAAATCTTTGAGCTCTTTATTTGCTATGGATCTTTGCCCTTATGTTGATTATAATTGTATTTGGTTTGGTTTGCATTAGTTAATCTGAGCAAATTGATAATTTGAGTTTTACATTATAACTTGTTTAGTGTTTTGCAAACTGCTTCTGTTTTTTCACTCTTTTTTTCTAAAAAAAAAAAATAGGGATAGTAAAATTGTTTTATTCCTTTCTTGATAGAGAACATCACCAACAAAGTTTAATTAATGATATTTTATCTATCATGATGCATCTCCTAAACAAAGAGGCTTCTTAGCAATTTTTAGACATGAGTTTACAAAATCATGCAAAGGAAGGGGAGGTAAATATTTGAAAAGGTTTCTTATCGATATCTTTATGACTTTTGTTGCAATTTTCTTTTTTACAAATTGCTCATACCATTTCATTATTGAAGTTGGCAACTATAATGAAATTCTTTACTAAGTTTCCGTGAGGTCAAATTCCTAGTACTCTGGGCTGGAATTGTCAGACATTCATCATGGAGTAAATCATATGGGAAAAAAATTATAGGTATATAGGATTTGTCTTTGCAGTGAACATCTTTTTAACCTACTTTAGAGAATGAATATGAAATTGTATCGATGAATGTAATTTTTGGCTTTTAGATTTACCAGTTTGATCTATTGGAATTGATGCTTCAGTCTGTCCTTGCATTGCTCCTCTTTCGTGAGGCCTGACAAATGTCAAGATCTCTAGTTGATTTGGAAGCATGTAAGTATTTCATTCACTTAGCATTAATTTAACATTTTTGTTGGTGGTATGGAACTCCATCTGGTTTGATTTTCCATTTTTTTTTCTCCTCATGCAATAGCTACAGTATATCCTTCTGAGAATTCCAACTCACCTCATTTTCTTGCTTTTCTAGATAGGTTGCAACTTTTGCTGCTCCTTAGCATACTGTTTCTGTCATTCAAAATTGTGCAGAATTCCTTGAGCCCTTTGTTTGTGATTTTTTAACATCTTGTTCTCTAAACAAAGATTCTATTGAGAGTGAGCTCAAAGAATTCTACCATGATATCCTGTTTAAAATTTTCAAGTGTGCTTCTTAGATGCTTTTGGCTATCATCACTAATTTGACTCAAGAATTACTGGTATGGCAGCTCTCTCAAATTTTGATGGTCAATACTATCACAATAACCATTTGAATAGTATGCAAATTTTGGCTATCCTCCTACAACTTTTTAGTATTTTTTTTTATTTTGTTTCTCAAGTGTAGTTTCAAGCATTCCTTTGCACTTGCAATAAGTTATCCTTACAGAAGTTAGTGTTATATGTTGTGCCAAAGCTTGCTTCATCTCTAATCCTTGTGGGAAAGAATCATTGGAACTTCTTGGTAAGTCATTTAGTGAACAAATCACTTATTTCATCTAGAGTGACCTTAATTTTTCAAATTTTCAAAATATCTTCTCCTTTGTCAATTAGCAGCTACCCTTGAAGGCCGATTGTCGGATTTTGATGACAAAGCGACAATGCAGGCAGTAGATGTAGTTTGCAATCTTGCCAGGTCTAACCTAAAATTGTTTCCACTTGAACTGGTATCAAAAGCTGCCAAAAGGCTTAGGGATAAGAAGGTATTGTTCAGACATTTCTGCTCCTTTATCTTAATTAACTTGTTATGCTTATCAATTTTTTTTTATCTTGAGATTGTTTAACTTCTAAATATCTTACAGATATCTGTTAGAAAGAAGGCTTTGTAGAAGTTGATAGAGGTTTATCAAGAGTATTGTTTGAGGTGTTCTGAAGGCCACATAAGTATAAGTGACTACCTTGAAGTGATTCCATGTAAAGTATTGATGTTGTGTTATAAGAAGGATTCTAAGGATTTGAGGTCTATTCTTCCCGTTTTTTTATGCATTCCTCTCCAATTCAAGATTTATGGCACCCAATGTTATCTTTGTAAATGTCCTTTAGGTCCCAAAATGTGGAAGTTATGCTTGCAGAGGATTTGTTTCCGGTAATCTCTCTACTAACGAGAGTATAAGGCATTATATCCGTTTCTTTTCCTAGTCATTCCTTTGCACGTGAAGGCATTGAACTCAATTTTGTCTCTGAAACAAAGGTATTTGTGTTAGTTCTTTCTGTAATAGAAATAGTGGTTTATTTTTTTTGACCTGGTCTATGTGTTTTAGATTGCAAATGGAAATGCAGGCTTATTTAGCCTTAAGGAAGAAACAAAAGGTAAAGCTCTAGGTTGTTGTAAATGCTGATGTGTGATCTGTGCTTAATGGACAAAATATATGCATGCTTAATTTGCTACTATGCTATTTATTATTTTATTGACCAGCATTGACATTTGTCAAATCTAATTTTATGGTTTATAAAGCTCTTCTACATAATTCACTTGTATTAACTGTTCTTAGTTTTGTTGTGGTGAAAATTGTGACAAAAAGAGTTGAACTTTTATAGGCTTGACATCTTTGTGTGATTTCTTATTTCTAGTCTTTTAATTCTATTTGTGATGGATATTGAGGAATTGTCATTATTAATTAAACAGGGATAATCTATTGATCTAAGAGGGGTAGGTTCACATATAGAATTTGCATTTAGCTTAACTTGGCTCAAAAATCTAAATTGAGATTTAGTCTTTGATTTCAGTAACTTTGGTTTTGTGGATGAGGATGGCTGAAGATTTCCTTTTTCTTGTACAACTATGCACCAATTTAAGTAGATAGTTGAAACACATGCCGCCTTGGTCCTATAGTATAGACTATTGCATGATCTTATCATGGATGCTTTGAACAATGATGCATTTTCAAGTGGCCATACTTGACATGCTTTTCTCAAAGAACCATGTCATTTTAGTTTTCCTGCACTCTTTTGATGTTGCATTGTTAGATTAGGCTTATATAACTTTTGGTATTTGTTGATGTGATTGGTATTTTGTTTGCATGACACGTATTTTTCTCCTTTATTGAATTTTTAGCTTGAAGCATTTGCTTCAATTTGTAGACCATGTGATAGTTGTAAAATATTTTTGAGGTTTGGTAGTGTCAGATGCAAAAAAGGTAAGGTCCATCTGTGATTATTGTTTGTTGGCTGCCCTTAGTGAATATATGCAAATATATATCTTTGGAAACCAACTCTGGAGAAGTGTAGGAGAGACTTAAAAAGTTATTTGTGAAAATGTCAACATCCTTTCCAGATCCTTCAAAAGTAGAAAAGACCTTTCATAAATTGAACCACAGGAAAAACAATAGAATCATTAATGAACTGGAACTATTATTGAATCAGTGGACGATTTTTAAGGCTTAGACAATTAGAATGAGTTTTTTTTATTAATATCTTTTTTTCAAATTAGTTGGGTGAAATTGTGACTCCTATTGTATTTATTGTTTAGAGATTATTGTTTCTTGCATAGAGTGAGCCCTGTTATCATGTTATGTAAGAGGCCTTGCAGTCATCATCAAGGAGAAGTCTTTAATTCTTGTGTTATCATTGAGAAATAAAATGGGAGAAGACAAAGATAGTTTGTCATGTAGGATAATGGTGATTAGGTTACTTTAAGCATTGCTGCAGTTGGGAGAAGTCTTTTCTGAGTTTCATCAGCACATTGCTTGCTACCCTTTACTTTAGTTTCTTGGAGTTCAATCAATGCTTAGAAGTGCCAAAACTAAACTTGTAATGAATATTCTGTGCTTGAAAAAGGGATAAACCAGATACAAATTAATTGAGCAAGCCTTCTTGTATGGTGAGGAAGTTATTCTAATAGATAAGTAGCCCAAGCACACATAAATGATTGTTGTCAAGGTGGGTATTTGTGAACACAATTCGCTTTACTGCAATTTACATAATTTTTTTGTTGTGCTTAGATTGGAAACATGCTATTTATTGGATCAAAAATTTTGATAAAAAAAAAAAGGTATTTGACAAACCTAAAACTGAACTAAAGGAACTTAGTTTAGGCATCATGTATTTACCTATTGTTTTTTCATTGCTTAGAGCTTTCTTTCTATGAATTCATGCCTTAGTAGTTCTGGTTAGTGTAGATGCAAGTTTGACATTTTTTTCACGTGGGTATTTACATTACCATATTGCTCATAATTCTAATGAACTAAATTCACTAACTTGTTTTGGTTTTTACTTGTTAAATGTTGCAATACACTGCCTTGTACAATTTTAAGTCAAATCTTCTTTAATATCTTTTTGTATATCAACTGTATTTTTTTTTTCAGGATAAGTTTCTTAAGATAATGGGAGATAGCCATCTACATTTTGAGTTTCTAAAATTACTCTCCTCAAAATGCTCACTTAATATATTTAGTTCAGAGCATGTTTGCTGTATTCTAAAGAATTTTTCCAATAATGGATTGCTAAAAGGGCATTTGGAGGCTTCTTTTGCCAAATTGCTTATGGTAAGAACAACTGTTGTTTAATGCTTGCATGTTTGTATTACTTTTGAAAATCTTGTTATCACCTTTTGCCAGATTTGACTTACTGTAACTTTGTAGCATTGATTTAATAATGCATTATGTCTACTAGCATGCCTGATTGTGGGATATTTTAAGTAGTATGTCTAATTGTAGCGTATCTATTTGTAAAATCCTTTATAGTTGCCAATCATAGTGTATGCTTGCATCTTTGATTGTGAAACCCTTTAAAGTTTTCAATTTCTTGGAGAAAGTTAGATTAGAAAGAATGATAGAATTATGACTTGTATGTCTTCTCCTCGATGCAGAAAGTTACAAATTATGACTTTATGTGTCACCAAGCTTACTTCTGTCTTTTATTGTTTTTATTGTTTTTATTTTTCTAAGTTTGCCTGAATGCAAAATGGTGTTTTGTAGTGTTTGATATCTTTGGACCATTTAATTATGATTGTGGGGCTGTTTTCCTAAAACTGCTTTGCATGAGGCAAAAGTTAAAAGTAACCAGTCCATGGCTCAAGATCTTTAGGCTTGTTTATGTGGCTTTGATTTGCATCCTTGTTCTTTATCTTTTTCAGTCGTGGATTTAGGATCTCATATGCTTGTTTTTATTGTACTCTTTACCGAGCTATATTCCTTTCATTGGTTTGCTTGCATGACTTTAGTCATCAATACTGTTTCTTGACTGCATCGTTATGTCTCTTTGGCTTTCCCTTTATCCTTAATTGTCTTTTGACGATGTTAGGAGATTGCTTTAGGAGAAGAGTCAAACACCTTTTAGTCAAGTAATTGGTGAGTTTTTGGTAATGCCTAAGTTTTTAAGCATGTTACTGTTATACATCTTAATGGTGATTCTTAAATCAAAGTATGGTAGTTTACTACATTTCTTGTCTAGTTTAGGTTCTTTATTTATCTTGTTTTAGTTTTAGATCCAGTGGCCAAGATTTTCTATTTTAACCCTTTGTTTCCATTGGTTTTCTAAAGGTTAGACTTATATATTCTTTTTTTTTTTTTCAAATTTCTTTCCCCCTTTTCCTCGATGTATGTAATTTGACTCTGTTTCTTCCAATTCTGAGAGAAGTGGGATTAGATTTCGATCCCTTTAGACGATATATCAACATTTATAAGGTCTTCTACAATTTTGAACTTGAAGAATGTTGGCTAATCGATTGTCTTTTATTGGTGCTTGTCTAAATGGGCAAGAGTTCACCTCTTGTGAAACTAAATGATTGCTTAGTTTTCTTCTTACCTGTTGCCTTTTTCCATATTTTTAGCCCTATTATTCTCCTAATTGATTATTAGATGAATAATATTATCCAATATTTCACTCCCCATATATTGATTAGTTGTACAAAAGGTCGACAAATGTTGTCTTAATCCAATAATAAGGGCATTGGGTTTGTTGGGAAAAGGTATGTCTTGACCATTATTAGCTTTTTTTTTTTTAAAAAAAAAAGAGTGAACATTCATTTTAATAATACTCATATTTTTATTTACTCCTTCTTTTATTTTATTTTTATTATGCTAACCTCCATTGTAATTATTATAAGCATTCCTATTGCCTCGTAATACTTTACCATTCCTAATACCAAATCTTCCTTTAAATCCACTTTTAAAGTTTTACTATCATTATCACCCTTATTATAGTCATTATCGCGATCTTTACTTAAATTATTTTCTAATTACTACTACATGATCCTTTTAACTAGCCTTTTAGGATTTACACTGGATTTTCATTCTATTTTATCTATCCTATCCTTGACTTCCTAAAAAATTTGGTTAATTCTATCAAACTTCTACTCTTAAGATTTCATAAGCAATTTAAAGTCTATAATAACTACTTTATGTTCTTCATATGGGAAATTACCTTTTTTACCATTAGTCATTATACTTTCACAAAACTCACCCTTTTACATATTTGTATAATTTTGGGAAAACAAAGAGGCCAAAGATAAAGCATTACCTTTTGCAACATTATATTATGTGCCTTGAAATGTTAGATATGACAATGTTATCTCGGTCAAATAAATAAAAGTAATGGGAGTAATTTATCCATGTATAGTGGTTGGTCAAGTAGACTTATATTTATTAACTTTGTGACAAAGAACTTGTTAAATGACCTATCCTAGGAATATATCCCAGAAAGTTAAGAAGCAAGTTAGATTAATCAAATTAGAACCTTAAAGAAGCTAAGTCCTAAATCCTCAAATCTTAAGATATCACAAAGGTTGATCACTTCTTTGCTAAGTCAATATAATATATTCTTTCAAGAACATAAGAAAGCAAAGTAAAACTTATTGAAAATACCTTAATATTATTTATCATCCTCATTTTGTATAGTTGTGTTTAGATAGGCATGTAAACATCATACTCTTATAAGGAAAAGATGTTTCTATCATATCTAGATAAGAGAGACCACAATTATAAGGGATCCATTTTAACTAAGAAATATAAATTTACCTTGATGTAAGAATCGTTAAAAGGCTACAACTAATAATAACTAAGTATCAAAGTCAAAGTGTAAACCTTAACTAATGTGTCAAAATTCAGCTGAACTTCCAAACTTAATAAATCCAAGAATTTAAGCCTTATTACATGTATATTTAGCCTTAACTTAAAATCTAGCAACATAAAACAAAAAAAAAAAGTCCTTTAATACAACTTTGCATACGGATAAAGTCATAGCTTAATCATGTGACTTGAATGTATATCATGGGATATAAGCTTTGTTATTTAAATTCTAAGCTTTATCCATCATCTTGCACATAAATATAAGTGATTATCCTTTGTATAGCATTGGAAATTCCTAGAATAACCTTAAAATCTTTTAGATCATTCTATCACGGAGTTAGACTCGAATCGTGTTAACCCGCGCGACATTTAGTCAATTTTGCGAAAGAAGATGAGCTAAGTAAGCCTTGAAGAGTTTGAGTCAATCAACGGAAGACGAATGAGAGGTAAGTGAGCGAATTGGAAGGCCTTGAGAGAACGAAAGAGAGAGAGCACTAGAGAGTTTTGCAAGTGAACTTATATTGAGAAAATATGCGTACTATACAAATGAAATGAGTAACCTATTTATATAACTCAAGAACGTCCTACAAAGAAATATTCTTGGTATATACATTGAGCATTCTAGATATGGTCAATTCTAGAATTCTTTAGGCAATTGTGGCACATTTCATATGCTTCTGGGACCTTCCGTAACAAATGGGTTAGGCAGTCCTTAGAGGTTTGGTCTTGACTCAAATTTGCACCTTAATAATACATGAATGAGCCGATTCAATGTATCTTTGTGACACTCTCTCCTACTTAATTCTGTGACTTCCTCGTCACATTTTTAGCCTTATACTGCCAAATGTGATCAACAAATTACCAAAGCTAGTCCTCTCGTTCTTAACTAGTCTTTTGGTCTAGCAAATCTTTCAATTTCACCAAGTACTTGGTGTAGTTGGGAACTCTCCTTCTCCGAATCACTCTATTAGCAAGGATGTGCTCTACCTCCTTGTTGAATTTGGTGACCATAGCCATTGGTGCGTGCTTGGACTCGTTTCGGTTTGGATCCTCTTCGTCTTCATAAAAAGATTTTAAAAGACCTATATGGAAAATGTTGTGGATCTTCAACTTCGGAGGGAGTTGGACTTGATAGGTGACCTTTTCCACACGCTTGATGGTAGGAAATGACCCTTCGTACTTCTGTATCAAGCCCTTGTGTACTTTGCGTCAAAACTCGAATTAGTTAGGTAACAGCTTCACTATCATCATGTCTCTCGTAGTGTAGTCTTTTAGGTGTCACTTGGTGTCATTTAGTTTGCGACTTTTGTAAGCAATGGAATGCCTATTCTGCATCAAGATTCCTCCAATGACAAAGTTGGATACATCGGTATGGACTTCGAAAGGCTTTTCGTAATCTGGTAGTACCATAACAGGTTCTTTAGAGATTGCTTGTTTCAATCTCTCGAAGGAAGTTTAACATTCTGAATCAATCAAGCCATGGAGCTACTTCCTCAGTTCAACGAGCTTCGAGGGTATCATGCGATAAGGACCCATGACAGGGAGGTTGGTACCGTGTTCCAGTTCAATGTGGTGATCCACATCTCAGTTTGGTGTAAGCTTCTTCGGTAATTTAGAAGGCATGACGTCCTTGAACTTGGTAAAGACAGTCTAAGTGGATTGCGAGTGTGGGAGTTGGTGCTGTTATGTCTTCATCACTTAACTCCCTTATGGTAACGACATAATCAGGACCCGACTTAAGACCCTTTTTGAATTGCAAGTCCTAGATTATTGATGATTGAGATCTCTCATTTACGCAGATATTATGATTGTTGACAACCACAAGGGAACATGAAGCAGGAACAAGAAAAGCCAAAGTTTCGCAAAAGAATGCAAGACTTAGCACCACTTTGAAATCATCCATGAGAATGACAGTAAAGTCTAACTTATTGGTCCATTCGCCAATTTGGACAGTTGTTCTGCGTACCACACCTTTGACAGGTCTAGCTTCCAAGTTTACTGCTTAGATGGTGTCATTTCCCTTCGTTGGTTTAAGGCCTAGATGTTTGGCTTCTTGCACATCTATGAAGTTGTGCGTTGCCCCAGTGTCTAGCATTGCACAAGTTGATTTACCATTAATGGTAACATCAATGTACAACAGTCCTTTCTCATTAGTGACTGTTTGAGAGAAACGTTTTAAGAGATTATCCAACTGTTGGATAGATCTCATGTTGGCTTAGGTTTCTTCGTTGACCTTTTTCGGATTAAGTATTGCCATTATAGCGTTCATTACTTTTCATTTAGGGCAGTCCTTTACCCAGTGTGGTCTGTCACAAATGAAATAAGGTATAGGAGGATTAGTAGAGTTATGCTTACCCGTAGACTTTTTCTCATACTTAGGACGATCACTTGAGGGTCTCTGTTGTTTACCCTCATTGTGACCAAAATCCTATTTATATCTGGTCTTCTCTTCCCCACTTTTGCTAGAGGTTGGCTTTTTGCCCTTAAAGTGAACAGAATAGTTGATGAAGGTTTTGATAGCTGTAATGGCAACATTTACAATCTGCACATCACGTCTACCTAGCTCGACTCTCGCCCAATCCTTCAAGCTGTCTTTGAAGTAAAAAAGAAGCTCCCTATCGAACATTTCAATTTTAAGTATGAGAGTAGTAAATTCTTAATGTGGTTAGAAATATTACTTATTTGACATAAGCAATGCAACTTCCCTCTAACTTTTCTATTCACATCGTGATACACAAAGTATCTACACACTTCAGCCTTGAATTGTTCCTAAGTGTCGATTATACATAAGTCTTTCTCTTGGTTGGAATGCTTTTGTCTCCACCAGAGTTGGGCAGCATCCCTTAAAAAGATTAGGTTATTGCATATCCTTGTTAGGTTATAAACAACCCTTATGACCTTGAAGTACTGCTCAAGGCCAAACGAGAAGCCATGTACCTTTTGTACATGACAAGCTTCGAGACCTTCAAGCCATGTACTGTAGTCGTGGTAGTAGTGGTAGTCGTATTAGCAAGTGAGTTGCTTTGATGTAGAAATTTCGTCTTCCTACGGAGGTCATGAATCTCTGCCTCGACAAATTCACGAAGGTTGGACAAACCTTGATTTAGGGAGCGTATTTCTCCCCTAAACGAGTGGCCAAATTCTTCGATCATGACTTTGGCAGCTCATGTGATCTCCATATTCTCGTGGATCAAGTTATTAACTTAATTGCTGAGGTCTCTCACAAGGGAGCTTATATTAGTGATGCTCCTTTCTTAGTTGCCAACACGAAAATCCATGGTTTCCTTTGTTAGAACCTTGGATTTGCCATGTTTGGCTAGAGCATGTTGCTCTATGAGCTTCTTGCTTTGCTTATTGCTCATCGAAAGTAGTTTCAACAAATCCTTCATCACCTGTCATATTCATAATTCAAACAAGAATAAAGTAGAAACTAGGATTACCTTATTCTAATATCACTTGTCATGGAGTTAGGATCGGATCGTGCTAACACGCACAGTACTTAATCTTGCGAGAGAAGATGAGCTAAGTAAGTCTTAAAAAGTTTGAGTGAATCAGCGGAAGATGTGTAAGAGACAAGTGAGCAAATTGGAAGTACTTGAGAGAATGAAAGAGAGAAAGCACAAGATAACTTTGCAAGTGAACTTATATTGATAAAGGATGCGTGCTATACAAATAAAATAAGTAGCCTATTTATACAACTCAAAAGAAAGTCCTAGAAAGGAATATATTTGATATATACATGGAGCATTTTAGATATAGTCCTTTCCAAAATTTTCTAGGTAATTGTAACACATTCTGCATGCTTTTGGGACCTTTTATTGCAAATGGGCTGGGCTACCCTTAGAAGTTTGGTCTTGGCCCGAATTTGCCTTTGGAGGAATCTTGATGCAAGATAGCCATCCCATTGTCTATGAAAACTGCAAGTTAAACAACATAGAAAGACGGTATATCATCTAGGACAAAAAGATGACTGTCGTCATCCATTGCTTGTGCACCTGGAGACAATATCTCTTTGGAAGTAAGTTCGTGATCATGATCGACAATGTTGCTACGAGCTACTTCTAGACACAAAAGAAACTCAGCTTCAAGCAAACTCGTTAGCAAGACTTTCTAGTTGAATTCGACTATACATTGCGGTGTAAGTCGAGACAAATCAATGTAGTTGATGCGCTGAGTCGGAAAATGGAACTAGCGGCCTTTGCTGTTAGTACCTCTAAAAGCAACCTCCTTGAATGAATCAAGGAAGGTACTGGACAAGACAAATTGGCCAATAATATGTTAAGATTGGCTAGTGAGGGGAAGACTCGTTGATTTTGCTTGAACAATGGAGTCTTAATGACGATTAGGAATCGCATCTTCATGCCAAAGTGGAGAAATTTGCGGAAGGAGATCCTCAAGGAATGCCATGATTCCCTATGGGCTGGTCACCCAGGTATGACACAAACCCTTACTTTTGTCCATCAACATTTAGTCGTATATGCATACAGATGTCGAGGCCTATATGCGAATTTACTTAGTTTGCCAACAAGATAAGGTAGAACAATAGCCACCAGTTGACCTACTTGACCTACTACCTACTCCCAAGAATCCTTGGGAAAGTGTCTCAATAGATTTTATTGTGACTCTACCAAAGTCAGAAGGATGTAGAAGCATTATGGTTGTAGTTGATTGGTTATGACACCTTTATTCCAGCCCCTATTAATTGCAAGGTGGACGAAATTATTCGCTTGTTCTTTAAGAATGTAATAACGTTATGAGATATGCCAAAGAACATAATCAGTGATAGAGATCCCCACTTTACGGGTAAATTTTGTTACGAGCTATTCAAGTTGCTGAGAACCAAGCTGAACTTCTAGACAAGTTTCCATCCTCAAAGTGATGGGTAAACTGAGCGAGTCAATGCCTTGCTCAAACAATACTTGAGGCACTATGTTAATGCTCACCAACAAGATTGGGCGAAGTTACTCGACGCTGCTCGATTCTTATACAACTTTTAGAGGAGTAAAGCCACAACAAAAAGCTAGTTTGAGATTGTACTAGGACAACAATCGCTAACACCAAGTATTATTGTCTCTCCTTACATTGGCAATAATCCATTTACCTTTAAGTTCGTAAGGGAATGACATGAAGAAGCGAATGTAACAAGGGCTTGCTTTAACAAAGCGACCAAGAAGATGAAAAGATGGGCTGACGCTAAGCAACATCCAAAAGACTACACAGCGGGAGACTTGATGATGGTGAAGCTATTATCCAACCAATTTAAATCTCTATACAGAGTACATAAGAGCTTGGTACGGAAGTACGAAAGGCCATTTCCTATCATTAATTGTGTGGGAAAGGTCGCCTATCAAGTCCAAATCCCTTTGAAGCTAAAGATCTATAACATTTTTCATGTAAGTCTTCTAAAGCCTTTCCATGAAGACGAAGAGGATCCAAGCCAAAACGAGTCCAATCACACATCGACGGTTGTGGTCACCAAATTTAACAAGGAGGTAGAACACATCCTTGCTGATAAAGTGATCCGGAAAAGAGGAGTTCCAAACTATACCAAGTACTTAGTGAAATGGAAAGATTTGCCAAACCACAATACTAGTTAGGAACGAGAGGACCAATTTTGGCAATTTGCTAACCATATTTGACAATTTAAGGCTGAAAATGTGATGAGGACGTTGCAAAATTAAATGGGGGAGGATGTCATAAGGATACATTGATCCAGCCTAATTATGTATCCTTAAAGTGCAAATTCGGGTCAAGACCCATACTTCTAAGGGCTTTCCAGCTTGTTTGCTATCCACAGAAGGTCCTAGAAGCACACAAAAAATGCCACAATTGTCTAGAGAAATCTACAAAGGACCATATCTAAAATTATCCTTATATATACCAAGAATATTTCTTTTTAGAACTTTATTTAGAGTTATATAAATGAACTACTCATTTCATTTGTATAACACGTATCCTTTCTTAATATAAGTTCACTTACAAAGTTTTCTTTTGTGCTCTCTCTCTTTCGTTCTCTCAAGTTCTTTCAATTTACTCACTTGCCTCTCATAAGTCTTCCACTGGTCCACTCAAAATCTTCAAGGCTTAATTCATCTTCTCTCGCAAGATTGACTAAGTGTCGTGTGAGTTAGTATGATTCAAGTCTAACTCTGTGACAGATAGCAGCTTATGCACGTGTAGGCAATAACAATAAAACATGCAAGCAACGACAACAAAACATGTAGGCAGCGATTACAGCCCGTGCATGTGTAGGTAGCAACAGAACGTGTAAGCAATAATAGCATGTGCACATGCATGTAGTGACAGTAGAATGCGTAAGTAGTGATAACAGACTGTGTATGCACAGGTGGTGATCATAGTATGTGTAGCAGCAATACCAACAGGTCCTACAGTTTGTTGCTATTAATGTAGCTAAGGAGAAAATGTATTTTAGTCCGGCAACTTACAACGTTAAAGGAGACAAGTTGCCAAGGTAGTAGGTAAGATAGCACTGACAACAAAGGAAGGAGAAGATCCGTGTTTTGCATTAGCAACTTATGCACATTAAGTGATTATTATCCAAGAAAGTTTTCATTATAAACTCTTGATAAACTTGTTGAAAAATGGTGGAATATTCTTGGAGTGATCGGGAGATCATTACAAGTGGTTAAGGAGTAGTTCTTCCATAAGTGGTTAAGGAGCGATCCTTCTATAACGTTATTGTATCCTTTGAAAATAAGAGCGGATTGTGTAATTTAAGAGTGATTTTATCACATCATGGATGTAACTCGCTTATTGTGGGTGAACCACGTAAAAATTGACATGTGTTTTTGGGTGTTTGCATTTGATTAAAATCCGTATGACCACTCTTATAGAAAGGAAAAAGATAAAAATTAGATCATTAGCTTTAACAAGTCACTGAGGTTAAATTTAGAAAGATTTATAAAAAGTGAGTTTCACATTAATTTACCCTCCTCTTAGTATAAGACTTAAGAAGGTCCTTATTATTATAACTTTTTTATTTGGACATTGAAAACCAGTATATCCATCCCTCTGACACCTAATGCACTTAGTATCACAATATTTAAAAGAATATTTGGTTAAAAGAAGATTTGGTTTTAACTTTATCTTTAGCAAAAGCAACCAAATCCTTTGGCTTTGCATCTTCTTTTGACTTTAAGCAAAGCTTGCTAAAAAGATATTAATATTATTCATGAACCTTATTTTAAATGGTTTTTGGCTTTGCATGTAAACATCATAATCCCATAAGAAAAAGTGTTTCTTATCATATTTATGTAAGAAAGACCTTAATTATAGAGGATCCTTTTAATTAAGGAGTACAAATCTGCCTTAATGCAAAAATCCTTAAAAGACTACAACTAATGACAACTAGACATAAAGGTAAAGGTAAAAATCTTAACTAATGTATCAAGACTTAGCTAAACCTACAAGTTTGAATAAATTGAAAAACTTTTTTACATGTGTATTTAGTCTTAACTTAATATTTAGCAACCAAAAAAATAAAAAAAAATCCTTTAATACAACTTAGCATTTGGACTGAGTGTCTTTAACTTGGTCAAGTAGTTTGGATTTATATCATGGGTTTTAAACTTTATTCTTTAAGTTTTAAGTTTAGTCCATTATCTTGTATAAAAGGATAAGTGATTTTCTTTGGTGTAGCATTGGAAGCTTTTAAAATAACCTTAGAATTTTCTAGAGTAGACCTTTTGTCATGCATCTTCATGATAAGCCTTATAAAGTCTTTTTCATCTTCTTTGTCTTTTCCTTATTCATTGGACCACCGATTCTTTGAAAAAGATCTTAAGAATACTTGTTTTATTGTACTTTATCAACATCTTGTTCTCTTTTCATGGAAGTTGTGTTATTCAACCAACACCTTAACCTCCATTAATAATAAAACAACCATACTAGGCAAAGAGGGTTTAAAGTTATTAGAAACATCCTTATACACAAGTACAAGTAGTTGCTATTTTATAATCGTAGCATTCTTAACCTCATTTTTCTCGGTAAACACAATCACCCTTTTACTTTTTTTCTCCTTTTTGCACAATTTTCTCCAACTTTTCTCTTGACCTCACTCTTTTCATTTGAATTTTTTTTCCACAACCTCATTTTCTTTCTTTTCCTTTGACCTCTCACTCTTTTTCTTTTTCTTTTTCTTTTCCTGTCATTCTCTCATCCATTGTTCTCTTATTTTTTATTCTCTTGTTATCTTAATCTAATATTCATATACTTTAAAAGACACAATACTCTTTAGCGCTCCATGTAAGTAAACATCTCTAAAAAATAATTTTGCAATATGTATGATATCATTCAATTGTGTAAAAGTAATGAAATACGTTATCTTTGAAAATTTATCAAGTATAACAAAAATACAATCTTGGCCGTTTTTGGACCTTGGTAATTCAAAAATAAAATTCATAAGAATGTCAGTACAAGATTCATGAAAAATTTCTAAAGGCATAAACTTAGCATGGGGTAAAAGTCTAGACTAATCTTATTTATATGTAATACACATGACACAAACTCTTTCAACATCCCTTTACATATATAGTCAAAAGAAATGCTTATTTAAAACAAGAATTTTTTTTTTTTGTTTCTTTTACTCTCAAATTTTTTTTTTGTGTTTCTTTTACTTTCTTTCTATGTCATTTATTACTTCAATTTTTTTTTTCTTTTCATCTTCTTTTATTTTGATTTTTAGAACTAGATCTATCTCACAACTCACTTGCACCCCATGATGCCATGGATATGCATTCCAAGTAGGGAGAATTGGTAGTTATGCCATAAATCAATCCTTAGAAACATGGTCAAACATGATTCTTGTATGTAATGTCAATGATTTAATGTCATTTATTTGAATCTGATTTGAACTTAACAATGACAACTTTGCCTATTTTTCATTACATTGAAAAGTTTTCCCACTCTTTTCTTAAATATCAGCTTTCGTGGGTTGGCTTGCACACGTTATTTCCCACGATAGCAAACGCTTATGTATTGACTCAGTTCATTCCCTTGAAAATTTATGTTTTTATCTAGTATTTGTCTTTTGCAGGTCAAGCAAGCCATTGACCTCTTCCTTCCTTTATTTGGGCAACACTAAAAAAGATTTCAATGTTTGTCAAAAAATAAATTATAAAAACAAGTTTCTATATTACACCTTATGATAATATACCTAACTTTGAAAGATTATTATTTTTTTTTAAGTTTGATTTTATAATTATAATTCTAATTGATGTAATTAAATTTAAAACACACACCCACGTTTTAAATAGAATAATTCTTAATGTTTTCTCTCAATCATTATTTGTACTATCATTAATCTGTAACTAGTTTAGCATAACGTTTGGCACTGTCTATATAAAAATTATAGCCAAGTCTTTGTCATAAAGAATTTGTTATTGAAAATTAATTATGTGTCATCCATACGTTGCCAGGCTTTAACACAAGAGATTCTAAAAAACACCACTGTACAGCGAAGACAGTGAGAACAAGGGTAAAAAGGTAAAAACAATAAATTGCATAAAACCCCGAGAGAAATGTTGAACATGCAAGGGTAATAAAGTAAACTAACAATTGACCGCCTTTGAATCCCTTATGCATATGGAGTCGAAAGCCATATAATTGCAAGCTCCCCGAATCCTCGTCTATTACGGCGTCGTTTCTTGATTAGTAGGGGTAAAAGAGTAAAATAGCACATCCAAAACTCAAAAGAATGAGTGCTGAATACCCACAGTACGGACCGCTTCTCGCTTGTATTTGCAAAACGGAGCCGTATAACGGACACTTGACAAAAATAAAAAATCAAAAACAACTCACACAGAAAAAGAAACCGTTCCTCCTCACTTCACTTTCCACGCTTCCTCCCTAGCAAAACCAAGCCTAGGGTTTGTGTATGCTTTTTCTCATCTCCGCATGCTGAGTCAGCCGATGGACGAGTCATCGTGATGCGATCCTTAATAGTCAGAATTAGGAGGCAATATCCTTAATAATTGTCTTTTATTAATTTCAAATTAATAAGCGGGATTATATCCTTAATAGTAGTCTATCGAGTCAATATAAGTGTAATACTTATGACTTTTGGAGGAACTCAACAATAATATTCTCAAAGCATTTAGCTTATTGGAGGCTGATCCCCTCGAAGCGATCAATCCTATCCCTTTTATTTCTACAAAACTCTTATTTTCAATCCCTATTTTCCAATCTCTATTCAAAATTCCTTATTCCAAAACCCTAGGTTCTCAACATTTGGTATCAGAGCAGCGTTCTTAGGGATCCTATTTCTATTCCATCAAAAAAAAAAATTTTTTTTTATGCCCCTTACCCGACAACAAAAGAAAAATTTGGGTATCACCAATTTGCGATCTTACAGTATGTCTTCACACAATTCTTCTGATTTTGATGCCCGAATATCTCGAATTGAAGAATCATTATCTCTCATGCAAGAGTCTTTCATGAGGCTTGAACAGATGGTATTCTTTATTGCACAGAAGGAGTCAGGAGACAACACTTCCAGATCTGCTGACAAACAAAAAGAGCCTATGGAATCCTATGGAGGCACCAATCGTAATTATACCCAACCACACACAAGGGTAGAATTTCCCTGCTGGGATGAAAGTGATCCCACAGGTTGGATTTCTCGGGCTGAAAAATATTTTTATTTCCATCGTACGTCAGAGCCCTCTAAAGTTGAAATTGCTTCTATTCAATTAGAAGGTGATGCAATCCAATGGTATGATTGGGTCGAAACATGTGGTGGAATCCCCACATGGGCTGAATTTACTAAAGGTCTTCTTGTGCGATTTGGGCCCTCGTAATATCACAATGTTGATGGAGAGCTCGCAAAAATTTGCCAGACATCCACCATCCTCGAATATTAGAGTCGATTTGAACGACTTGCCAATCGAGCTAAAGATTGGTCCGAAAGGCAATTGGTGGGAACATTCATTGAAGGGCTTACTCCTGACATCCGACGAGAAGTCAAGGCTCGCCAACCACGGAGAATGATAGCAGCTATTTCCTTTGCTCGCTTGCAGGAGGAGAAGCTAGGTGCTGAAAATCGTCAACCATATGCTAATGTGACTAGCAAACCTATCGAAGGTAATACCAACTTATCTTCTCTTACTCGTCCTTTTAATACTAGACGTTTAACCCAAGAACAATTAAAAGATCGAATGGCAAAAGGGTTGTGTTGGCACTGTGATGAGAAGTGGCATAAGGAGCACCGTTGTAAGCAAGGGAAGCTTTTAATGATCGAGCCAGTTAAGGAGATTGAAGAAATAAGGAATGACCACACGGGCCCAGATGATGATGATATCTTTGTTGAATTCATAAATGAGCCTACAGTGCATACTTTAGCTGGGTATTCGAATCGACAAACTATGAAGATTGATGGAGTCATCAAGGGACGACCAGTAATAGTACTGGTTGACTCGGGTAGTACCAATAACTTTATGGATGAGGAGATTGCCAAAAAACTTGCTTTTTCAATCGAGGATTGTGACAAGTTTGCTGTGAAAGTTGCAGACGGGAGAAACTTGACATGTCAAGGGAAGTGCACAAAGGTAAAACTCGCGTTACAAGGTCAAATTGATTATGTTGATCTTTTCTTACTACCCTCAGAAGATTATGAAATTGTCCTTGGCATTGATTGGTTATGAACCTTAGGAGATATTACTTGGAATTTCTCTAAATTAAGAATGAAGTTTCTATTGAATGGACATCCAGTGGAATTACACGGAAGACGTGGGGGTAAAGTTACTACTGTTAGTAGTCATCGAATGGAGAAAGTCCTACAGAAGGTAGGACAAGGGTTCCCGATACAGTTGACAGGTGCAGAGGTGGCCAAATCACATTCTATACAAGAGAAGGAGGTTATGGAACTATTTACTAAATTCTCTAGTTTGTTTGTTGAGCCTACAGGTCTATCCCCTCAAAGGACACACAACCATCATATTTTATTATTATTTGAGAATACACCTGTTAATGTTCGACTCTACCATTATCCACACTTCCAAAAAGAAGAAATTGAAAAAATTGCTAAGGAGGTGTTAGAAGTGGGCATCACCAGACCGAGGTTTAACTCATATTTATCTCCTGTCCTTTTAGTAAAAAAAAAAAAAA
>JAHLGO010021097.1:3867875-3887532 GCA_020615895.1 Ceriops decandra
CTTGAAGCATTTGCTTCAATTTGTAGACCATGTGATAGTTGTAAAATATTTTT
Source organism: Ceriops decandra (assembly GCA_020615895.1). Lineage (NCBI taxonomy): Eukaryota > Viridiplantae > Streptophyta > Magnoliopsida > Malpighiales > Rhizophoraceae > Ceriops > Ceriops decandra. The sequence goes on from JAHLGO010021097.1 coordinate 3,867,929, forward strand.
GAGGTTTGGTAGTGTCAGATGCAAAAAAGGTAAGGTCCATCTGTGATTATTGTTTGTTGGCTGCCCTTAGTGAATATATGCAAATATATATCTTTGGAAACCAACTCTGGAGAAGTGTAGCAGAGACTTAAAAAGTTATTTGTGAAAATGTCAACATCCTTTCCAGATCTTTCAAAAGTAGAAAAGACCTTTCATAAATTGAACCACAGGAAAAACAATAGAATCATTAATGAACTGGAACTATTATTGAATCAGTGGACGATTTTTAAGGCTTAGACAATTAGAATGAGTTTTTTTTATTGATGTCTTTTTTTCAAATTAGTTGGGTGAAATTGTGACTCCTATTGTATTTATTGTTTAGAGATTATTGTTTCTTGCATAGAGTGAACCCTGTTATCATGTTATGTAAGAGGCCTTGCAGTCATCATCAAGGAGAAGTCTTTAATTCTTGTGTTATCATTGAGAAATAAAATGGGAGAAGACAAAGATAGTTTGTCATGTAGGATAATGGTGATTAGGTTACTTTAAGCATTGCTGCAGTTGGGAGAAGTCTTTTCTGAGTTTCATCAGCACATTGCTTGCTACCCTTTACTTTAGTTTCTTGGAGTTCAATCAATGCTTAGAAGTGCCAAAACTAAACTTGTAATGAATATTCTGTGCTTGAAAAAGGGATAAACCAGATACAAATTAATTGAGCAAGCCTTCTTGTATGGTGAGGAAGTTATTCTAATAGATAAGTAGCCCAAGCACACATAAATGATTGTTGTCAAGGTGGGTATTTGTGAACACAATTCGCTTTACTGCATTTTACATAATTTTTTTGTTGTGCTTAGATTGGAAACATGCTATTTATTGGATCAAAAATTTTGATATAAAAAAAAAAGGTATTTGACAAGCCTAAAACTGAACTAAAGGAACTTAGTTTAGGCATCATGTATTTACCTATTGTTTTTTCATTTCTTAGAGCTTTATTTCTATGAATTCATGCCTTAGTAGTTCTGGTTAGTGTAGATGCAAGTTTGACATTTTTTTCACGTGGGTATTTACATTACCATATTGCTCATAATTCTAATGAACTAAATTTACTAACTTGTTTTGGTTTTTACTTGTTAAATGTTGCAATACACTGCCTTGTACAATTTTAAGTCAAATCTTCTTTAATATCTTTTTGTATATCAACTGTATTTTTTTTTTCAGGATAAGTTTCTTAAGATAATGGGAGATAGCCATCTACATTTTGAGTTTCTAAAATTACTCTCCTCAAAATGCTCACTTAATATATTTAGTTCAGAGCATGTTTGCTGTATTCTAAAGAATTTTTCCAATAATGGATTGCTAAAAGGGCATTTGGAGGCTTCTTTTGCGAAATTGCTTATGGTAAGAACAACTGTTGTTTGATGCTTGCATGTTTGTATTACTTTTGAAAATCTTGTTATCACCTTTTGCCAGATTTGACTTCTGTAACTTTGTAGCATTGATTTAATAATGCATTATGTCTACTAGCATGCCTGATTGTGGGATATTTTAAGTAGTATGTCTAATTGTAGCGAATCTATTTGTAAAATCCTTTATAGTTGCCAATCATAGTGTATGCTTGCATCGTTGATTGTGAAACCCTTTAAAGTTTTCAATTTCTTGGAGAAAGTTAGATTAGAAAGAATGATAGAATTATGACTTGTATGTCTTCTCCTCGATGCAGAAAGTTACAAATTATGACTTTATGTGTCACAAAGCTTACTTCTGTCTTTTATTGTTTTTATTGTTTTTATTTTTCTAAGTTTGCCTGAATGCAAAATGGTGTTTTGTAGTGTTTGATATCTTTGGACCATTTAATTATGATTGTGGGGCTGTTTTTCTAAAACTGCTTTGCATGAGGCAAAAGTTAAAAGTAACCAGTCCATGGCTCAAAGATCTTTAGGCTTGTTTATGTGGCTTTGATTTGCATCCTTGTTCTTTATCTTTTTCAGTCGTGGATTTAGGATCTCATATGCTTGTTTTTATTGTACTCTTTACCGAGCTATATTCCTTTCATTGGTTTGCTTGCATGACTCTAGTCATCAATACTATTTCTTGACTGCATTGTTATGTCTCTTTGGTTTTCCCTTTATCCTTAATTGTCTTTTGACGATGTTAGGAGATTGCTTTAGGAGAAGAGTCAAACACCTTTTAGTCAAGTAATTGGTGAGTTGTTGGTAATGCCTAAGTTTTTAAGCATGTTACTGTTATACATCTTAATGTTGATTCTTAAATCAAAGTATGGTAGTTTACTACATTTCTTGTCTAGTTTAGGTTCTTTATTTATCTTATTGTTTTAGTTTTAGATCTAGTGGCCAAGATTTTCTATTTTAACCCTTTGTTTCCACTGGTTTTCTAAAGGTTAGACTTATATATTCTTTTTTTTTTTTTTTCAAATTTCTTTCCCCTTTTTCCTTGATGTATGTAATTTGACTCTGTTTCTTCCAATTTTGAGAGAAGTGGGATTAGATTTCGATCCCTTTAGATGATATATCAACATTTATAAGGTCTTCTACAATTTTGAACTTGAAGAATGTTGGCTAATCGACTATCTTTTATTGGTGCTTGTCTAAATGGGCAAGAGTTCACCTCTTGTGAAACTAAATGATTGCTTAGTTGTCTTCTTACCTGTTGCCCTTTTCCATATTTTTAGCCCTATTATTCTCCTAATTGATTCTTAGATGAATAATATTATCCAATATTTCACTCCCCATATATTGATTAGTTGTACAAAGGGTCGACAAATGTTGTCTTAATCCAATAATAAGGGCATTTGGTTTCTTGGGAAAAGGTATGTCTTGACCATTATTAGCTTTTTTTTTTTAAAAAAAGAGATAACATTCATTTTAATAATACTCATATTTTTATCTACTCCTTCCTTTATTTTATTTTTATTATGCTAACCTCCATTATAATTATTATAAGCATTCCTATTGCCTCGTAATACTTTACCATTCCTAATACTAAATCTTCCTTTAAATCCACCTTTAAAGTTTTACTATCATTATCACCCTTATTAAAGTCATTATCGCGATCTTTACGTAAATTATTTTCTAATTACTACTACATGATCCTTTTAACTAGCCTTTTAGGATTTACATTGGATTTTCATTCTATTTGACTTCCTAAAAAATTTGGTTAATTCTATCAAACTTCTACTCTTAAGATTTCATAAGCAATTTAAAGTCTATAATAACTACTTTATGTTCTCCATATGGGAAATTACCTTCTTTACCATTAGTCATTATACTTATAAGATTATCAGTAAATAAAGAATAGGTTTCACAAAACTCACCCTATTACATATTTGTATAATTTTGGGAAAACAAAGAGGCCAAAGATAAAGCATTACCTTTTGCAACATTATATTATGTGCCTTGAATTGTTAGATATGACAATGTTATCTTGGTCAAATAAATAAAAGTAATGGGAGTAATTTATCCATGTATAGTGGTTGGTCAAGTAGACTTATATTTACTAACTTTGTGACAAAGAACTTGTTAAATGACCTATCCTAGGAATATATCCCAGAAAGTTAAGAAACAAGTTAGATTAATCAAATTAGAACCTTAAAGAAGCTAAGTCTTAAATCCCCTAATCTTAAGTTATTACAAAGGTTGATCACTTCTTTGCTAAGTCAATATAATATATTCTTCAAAGAACATAAGAAAGCAAAGTAAAACTTATTGAAAATACCTTAATATTATTTATGATCCTTATTTTGTATAGTTGTGTTTGGATAGGCATGTAAACATCATACTCTTATAAGGAAAAGATGTTTCTATCATATCTAGATAAGAGAGACTACAATTATAAGGGATCCATTTTAACTAAGAAATATAAATTTACCTTGATGTAAGAATCGTTAAAAGGCTACAACTAATAATAACTAAGTATAAAAGTAAAGTGTAAACCTTAACTAATGTATCAAAATTCAGCTAAACTTCCAAACTTAATAAATCCAAGAATTTAAGCCTTATCACATGTATATTTAGCCTTAACATAAAATCTAGCAACATAAAACAAAAAAAAAAAAAGTCCTTTAATACAACTTTGCATACAGATCAAGTCATAGCTTAATCATGTGACTTGAATGTATATCATGGGATTTAAGCTTTGTTTTTTAAATTCTAAGCTTTATCCATCATCTTGCACATAAATATAAGTGATTATCCTTTGTATAGCATTGGAAATTCCTAGAATAACCTTAAAATCTTTTAGATCATTTTATCACGGAGTTAGGCTCGGATCGTGTTAACCCGCGTGACATTTAGTCAATCTTGCGAAAGAAGATGAGCTAAGTAAGCCTTGAAGAGTTTGAGTCAATCAACGGAAGGCGAGTGAGAGGTAAGTGAGCGAATTGGAAGACCTTGAGAGAACGAAAGAGAGAGAGCACAAGAGAACTTTGCAAGTGAACTTATATTAAGAAAATATGCGTACTATACAAATGAAATGAGTAGCCTATTTATATAACTCAAAAGAAACTCCTACAAAGAAATATTCTTGGTATATACATTGAGCATTTCAGATATAGTCAATTCTAGAATTCTCTAGGCAATTGTGGCACATTTCATATGCTTTTGGGACCTTCTGTAACAAATGGGTTAGGCAGTTCTTAGAGGTTTGGTCTTGACCCGAATTTGCACCTTAAGAATACATGAATGAGCCGAATCAATGTATCCTTGTGACATCCTCTCCCACTTAATTCTGTGACTTTCTCGTCACATTTTTAGCCTTATACTGCTAAATGTGATCGACAAATTATCAAAGCTAGTCCTCTCGTTCCCAACTAGTCTTTTGGTCTAGCAAATCTTTCAATTTCACCAAGTACTTGGTGTAGTTGGAAACTCTCCTTCTCCAAATCACTCTATTAGCAAGGATGTGCTCTACTTGTTGAATTTGGTGACTATAGCCATTGGTGTGTGCTTGGACTCGTTTCGGTTTGGATCCTCTTCGTCTTCATAGAAAGACTTTAGAAGACTTATATGGAAAATGTTGTGGATCTTCAACTTTGGATGGAGTTGGATTTGATAGGTGGCCTTTCCCACACGCTTGATGATAGGAAATGACCCTTCGTACTTCTGTACCAAGCCCTTGTGTACTTTGTGTAAAAACTTGAATTAGTTAGGTAATATCTTCACTATCATCACGTCTCTCGTAGTGTAGTCCTTTGGGTGTCGCTTGGTGTCATTTAGTTTGTGACTTTTGTAAGCAATGGGATGCTTATCCTGCATCAAGACTCCTCTAATGACGAAGTTGGATGCATCGGTATAGACTTCGAAAGGTTTTTCGTAATTTGGTAGTACCACAACAGGTTCTTTAGAGATTGCTTGTTTCAATATCTCGAAGGAAGCTTAACATTCTGAATCAATCAAGTCGTGGAGCTACTTACTCAGTTCAACGAGCTTTGGGGTTATCATGCAATAAGGACCCATGACAGGGAGGTTGGTACTGTGTTCCAGTTCAATGTGCTGATCTACATCTTAGTTTGGTGGAAACTTCTTCGGTAATTCAAAAGGCATGACGTTCTTGAACTTGGTAAGGATAGCCTAAGTGGATTGCGAGTGTGGGAGTTGGTGCTGTTACGTCTTCATCACTTAACTCCCTTATGGTAACGACATAATTCGGACCCAACTTAAGACCTTTTTTGAATTGTAAGGTCGAGATCATTGATGGTTGAGATCTCTCCTTTACGCAGATCTTATGATTGTTGACAATCACAAGTGAACATGAAGTAGGAACAAGAAAAGCCAAAGTTTCGCAAAAGAATGCAAAACTTAGCACCACTTTGAAATCATCCATGGGAATGACAGTAAAGTCTAACTTACTGGTCCATTCGCCAATTCGGACAGTTGTTCCGCGTATCACACCTTTGACAGGTCTAGCCTTCCAAGTTTACCGCTTTGATGGTGTCATTTCCCTTTGTTGGTTTACGGCCTAGATGTTTGGCTTCTTGCACATCTATGAAGTTGTGCATTGCCCCAGTGTCTAGCATTACACAAGTTGATTTACCATTAATGGTAACATCAGTGTACAACAGTCCTTTCTCATTAGCGACTGTTCGGGAGAAACGCTTTAAGAGATTACCCAACTGTTGGATAGATCTTATGTCGGCTTAGGTTTCTTCGTTGACCTTTTTCAAATTAAGTACTGCCATTATAGCATTTGTTACTTTGCATTTGGGGCAGTCCTTTATCCAGTGTGATCTGTCACAAATGAAATAAGGTCTAGGAGGATTAGTAGAGTTATGCTTACTCGTAGACTTTTTCTCATACTTAGGACGGTCACTTAAGGGTCTTTGAGATATGTAAGGTGGACAAAGCTATTCGCTTGTTCTTTAAAAATGTAATAAAGTTATGAGATATGCCAAAGAACATAATCAGTGATAGAGATCCCCACTTTAAGGGTAAATTTTGTTACGAGCTATTCAAGTTGTTAAGAACCAAGCTGAACTTCTAGACAAGTTTCCATCCTCAAAGCGATGGGCATACTTGAGGTACTATGTCAGTGCTCACCAACAAGATTGGGCGAAGCTACTCAACGCTGCCCAATTCTTATACAACCTTTAGAGGAACGAAGCTACAACTAAAAGCCAGTTTGAGATTGTCCTAGGACAACAACTGCTAACACCAAGTACTATTGTCTTTCCCTACATTGACAATAATCCATCTGCGTTTAAGTTCGTAAGGGAATGACATGAAGAAGCGAATGTAACAAGGGATTGCCTTAACAAAGCGACCAAGAAGATGAAAAGATGGGCTGACGCTAAGTAACGCCTAAAAGACTACACAACGGGAGACTTGATGATGATGAAGCTACTACCCAATTAATTTAAGTCTCTATACAAGGTACATAAGGGCTTGGTACAGAAGTACGAAAGGCCATTTCCTATCATTAAGTATGTGGGAAAGGTCACCTATCAAATCCAAATCCCACTGAAGCTAAAGATCTATAACATTTTTCATATAAGCCTTTTAAAGCCTTTCCATGAAGACGAAGAGGATCCAAGCCAAAACGAGTCCAATCGCACATCAACGGTTGTGGTTACCAAATTCAACAAGGAGGTAGAACACATCCTTGCTGATAAAGTGATCCGGAAAAGAGGAGTTCCAAATTATACCCTTAGTGAAATGGAAAAATTTGCCAAACCAACCACGATGCTAGGTAGGAACGAGAGGACCAATTTTGGCAATTTGTCGACCATATTTGACAATTTAAGGCTGAAAATGTGACGAGGACGTTGCAGAATTAAGTGGAGGAGGATGTCATAAGGATATATTGATCCAGCCTAATCATGTATTCTTAAAGTGCAAATTTGGGTCAAGACCCATACTTCTAAGGGCTGTCCAGCCTATTTGCTATCCACGGAAGGTCTTCGAAGCATACGAAAAATGTCACAATTGCCTAGAGAAATCTGGAAAGGACCATATCTAAAATTATTCTTGTATATACCAAGAATATTTCTTTTTAAAACTTTCTTTAGAGTTGTACAAATGAATTACTCATTTCATTTGTATAGCATGTATCCTTTATTAATACAAGTTCACTTACAAAGCTCTTTTATGCTTTTTCTCTTTCGTTCTCTCAAGTTCTTTCAATTCACTTACTTGCCTCTCATAAGTCTTCCATTGGTTCACTCAAAATTTTTAAGGCTTAACTCTTTTTCACTCAGCAAGATTGACTAAGTGTCGTGTGGGTTAGCGTGATTCAAGTCTAACTCTGTGACAGATAGCAGCCTATGCATGTGTAGGCAATAACAATAAAACATGCAAACAACAACAACAAAACATGTAGGCAGCGATTATAGCCCATGCACGTGTAGGTAGCAACAGTGGAACGTGTAAGCAATAATAGCTTGTGCACATGCATGTAGTGACAGCAGAATGCGCAAGTAGTGATAACAGACTGTGTATGCACAGGTAGTGATCACAGACTGTGTATGCACAGGTAGTGATCACAGTATGTGTAGCAGCAATACCAACAGGTCCTACAATTTGTTGCTATTAATGTAGCTAAGGAGAAAATGTATCATAGTCCGGTAACTTACAACGTCAAAGGAGACAACTTGCCAAGGCAGTAGGTAAGATAGCACCGACAACAAAGGAAGGAGAAGATTCGTGTTCTGCACTAGCAACTTATACACATTAAGTGATCATTATCCAAGAAAGTTTTCATTATAAACTCTTGATAAACTTGTTGAAAAATGGTGGAATATTCTTGGAGTGATCGGGAGATCATTACAAGTGATTAAGGAGTAGTTCTTCCATAAGTGGTTAAGGAGCGATTCTTCCATAACGTTATTGTATCTTTTGAAAATAAGAGCGGATTGTGTGATTTAGGAGTGATCGTATCACATCATGAATGTAACTCACTTATTGTGGGTGAACCACGTAAAAATTAGCATGTGTTCTTGGGTGTTTGCATTTGATGAAAATCCGTATGACCACTCTTATAGAAAGGAGAAAGATAAAAATTATATCATTAGCTTTAACAAGTCACTGAGGTTAAATTTAGAAAGATTTATAAAAAGTGAGTCTCACATTAATTTGCCCCCTTTTTAGTATGAGACTTAAGAAGGTTCTCATTATTATAACTTTTTTATTTGGACATTGAAAACCAGTATATCCATCCCCCTGACACCTAATGCACTTAGTATCACAATATTTAAAAGAATATTTGGTTAAAAGAAGATTTGGTTTTAACTTTATCTTTAGCAAAAGCAACTAAATCCTTTGGCTTTACATCTTCTTTTGACTTTAAGCAAAGCTTGCTAAAAAGATATTAATATTATTCATGAACCTTATTTTAAATGGTTATAGGCTTTCATATATGCATGTAAACATCATAATCCTATAAAAAAAAAGTGTTTCTTATCATATTTATATAAGAAAGACCTTAAGAGGATCTTTTTAATTAAGGAGTACAAATCTGCCTTAATGCAAAAATCCTTAAAAGACTACAACTAATGACAACTAGACATAAACTAATGTATCAAGACTTAGCTAAACCTACAAGTTTGAATAAATTGAAAAAGTTAAACCTTTTTACATGTGTATTTAATCTTAACTTAAAATTTAGCAACCAAAAAATAATAAAAAAATCCTTTAATACAACTTAGCATTTGGACTAAGCGTCTTTAACTTGGTCAAGTAGTTTGGATTTATATCATGGGTTTTAAACTTTATTCTTTAAGTTTTAAGTTTTGTCCATTATCTTGCATAAAAGGATAAGTGATTTTTCTTGGTGTAGTATTGGAAGCTTCTAGAATAACCTTAGAATTTTCTACAGCAAACCCTTTGTCATGCATCTCCATGATAAGCCTTATAAAGTCTTTTTCATCTTCTTTGTCTTTTCCTTATTCATTGGACCACCGATTCTTTGAAAAGGATCTTAAGAATACTTGTTTTATTGTACTTTATCAACACCTTGTTCTCTTTTCATGGAAGTTGTGTTATTCAACCAACACCTTGATCTCCATCAATAATAAAACAACCATACTAGGCAAAGAGGGTTTAAAGTTATTAGAAACATCCTTATACACGTACAAGTAGTTGCTATTTTATAATCATAACATTCTTAACCTCATTTTTCTCGGTAAACACAATCACCCTTTTACTTTTTTTTCTCCTTTTTGAACATTTTTCTCCAACTTTTCTCTTGACCTCACTCTTTTCATTTGAATTTTTTTTCCACAACCTCATTTTCTTTCTTTTCCTTTGACCTCTCACTCTTTTTCTTTTTCTTTTTCTTTTCCTGTTGTTCTCTCATCCATTGTTCTCTTATTTTTCATTCTCTTGTTATCTTAATCTAATATTCATATGCTTTAAAAGACACAATACTCTTTAGTGCTCCATGTAAGTAAACATCTCTGAAAAATAATTTTGCAATATGTATAATATCATCCAATTGTGTAAAAGTAATGAAATACGTTATCTTCGAAAATTTATCAAGTATAACAAAAATATAATCTTGGCCTTTTTTGGACCTTAGTAATTCAAAAATAAAATTCATAAAAATGTCAGTACAAGATTCATGAAAAATTGTTAAAGGCATAAACTTAGCATGGGGTAAAAGTCTAGACTAATCTTATTTATATGTAATACACATGACACAAATTCTTTCAACATCCCTTTACATATATAGTCAAAAGAAATGCTTATTTAAAATAGGATTTTTTTTTTTGTTTCTTTAACTTTAAAAGTTTTTTTTTTGTGTTTCTTTTACTCTCTTTCTATGTCATTTATTACATTAATTCTTTTTTTTTTTTTTCTTTTCATCTTCTTTTGTTTTGATTTTTAGAACTAGATCTATCTCAGAACTCTCTTGCACCCCATGATGCCATGGATATGCATTCCAAGTAGGGAGAATTGGTAGTTATGCCATAAATCAATCCTTAGAAATATGGTCAAACATGATTCTTGTATGTAATGTCAATGATTTAACGTCATTTATTTGACATCTGATTTGAACTTTATAATGACAACTTTGCCTATTTTTCATTACATTGAAAAGTTTTCCCACTCTCTTCTTAAATATTAGCTTTCGTGGGTTGGCTTGCACACGTTATTTCCCACGATAGCAAACACATTGTCAGAGCTTATGTATTGACTCAGTTCATTCCCTTGAAAATTTATGTTTTTATCTAGTATTTGTCTTTTGCAGGTCAAGCAAGCCATTGACCTCTTCCTTCCTTTATTTGGGCAACACTAAAAAAGGTTTCAATGTTTGTCAAAAAATAAATTATAAAAATAAGTTTCTATATTACACCTTATGATAATATACCTAACTTTAAAAGATTATTATTTTTTCTTTTTTTAAGTTTGATTATATAATTATAATTCTAATTAATGTAATTAAATTTAAAACACACCCACATTTTAAATAGAATAATTCTTAATGTTCTCTCTCAATCATTATTTGTACTATCATTAATCCGTGACTAGTTTAGCATAACGTTTGGCATTGTCTATGTAAAATTTATAGCCAAGTCTTTGTCATAAAGAGTTTGGTATTGAAAATTAATTATGTGTCATCCATACGTTGCCAGGCTTTAACACAAGATATTCTAAAAAACACCACCGTACAGCGAAGACAGTGAGAACAAGGGTAAAAAGGTAAAAACAATAAATTGCATAAAATCCCGAGAGAAATGTTGAACATGCAAGGGTAATATAGTAAACTAACAATTGACCGCCTTTGAATCCCTTGTGCATCTGGAGTCGAAAGCCATATAATTGCAAGCTCCCCGAATCCTCATCTATTACGGCGTCGTTTCTTGATTAGTAGGGGTAAAAGAGTAAAATAACACATCCAAAACTCAAAAGAATGAGTGCTGAATACCCACAGTACGGACCGCGCCTTTCTCGCTTGTATTTGCAAAACGAAGGAGCCGTAACAAAAATAAAAAATCAAAAACAACACACACAGAAAAAGAAACCGTTCCTCCTCACTTCACTTTCCACGCTTCCTCCCTAGCAAAACCAAGCCTAGGGTTTGTGTAGGCTTTTTCTCGTCTCCGCCCGTTGAGTCAGCCGACGGACGAGTCACCGCTGCAACTTGTTTCCGAAATCGGCCTTCATCTTGGCTGCCTCAATCGCCGCAACAAGAACAGTCTCGTCAAATTCCTCCGAGTACGCTCATCATCTTTCTTCCCGTTGCATTGCATGAACCGACTTTTTCTTTCTTTTTTCTTTGTTCTGTTGAATGTCATTCTTGTTCGTGCTTGGTTTCTTGTTGCTTATTTGGTCACTACTGATTTCATTTTTCACTAGAAACTTGCAATGTCGTTTCTCGCTGCAGTCCATTGCTCGAGAGTATGGGACTACCAGGGAGATACTTATGTCCCTTAATTCCATTTCTAACGATTCTTCTCTTCTCGTCGGCCAAGTTCTTGATGTTCCTCTCCGAGGTTAATTTTGAACATCCTTAACTCTCTACATTCTTTATGTTTTTTCCTATTTTTTTATTTTTTCTTTCCCTGTTCAGTCTTTTCTTTTTTTTTTTTTTTCCTTCCTAAAGCAATCTTTCCATGTCCAAATGTTTGCTCCTCATTTAATAGATTGCCTTAATCATTTTCTTTCCCTGTTCAGTCTATTTTTTTTTTAATTCCTAGAGCAACCTTACATTGGCTTAATCAAATTAGGAGGAAGTGATGCGCCTGTCCAATTTTTGGCGCTGGGCCCTCCATGAATTGACGCAACGCAGTTTAGCAATTTATTGCTATAGTACATATGTTTGTACGCTTGTCTCGTGAAACTGTTGCGCCAAGATTCCATTTTTTGTTGATACTCTGTTTAATTCGTTCGGGCTATAATTAGGGGACTCAACTCTGGTTTTGACCCTTTGTCTTTATTGGGAGTAGCCCGTTTTCCTTCACAAGAAGGGAGCCATGGTTGGGCCCCCAACAATTATTGAAGTCCCACATTAATATTCACTTTCCACGACACACCAGCGTATCCCCACCTTTTTCATGTGTGTTTTCGGGACATCCTTGACCCCTCCGCCACGGAACACCCACATGTCTTTCAACTTGTCTCGTGAGATTGTTATACAAAAATGGAAAAATTGTGTGTCGCAAGGAAAGAAAGCAAGAATATTGTTATTGGCCAATATAATCAGCATATTTCAGTTCTTTGAGTTTGATGTACTAATATATGCATAAAATGTAATTTTCCAGGTTGATTCAAGAATAGTTTTTCCCTTTTGAATGCTGCAAGTGGATTTCTTAAAATCTAAACAATTCTTGTTACAAAATTAGGTGATCCCCTTGACTAAGGGGAGCAATTTCGTTGACTATCAGTATACCTCTCCAAAATTTGTCAGTTCCTGCAATTAACACTTTCTTGTACTTGTGCTAATTTCACAAGTATCAAGGTCTATGTGAATCGATGATATCCATTAAACTTGACCTTACAGTTTTTTGTTAGCATTCTCTTATAAATTAATGACAATGTAATGTTGATTGCTAGCTTGCAATTCATTAGTAATGAATGTAGACTCACCAAATTACCCCTTACTTGTTGCTAATGGAACTTATGTCTTGGATGCAAGTGTGGTGCAGCAAACAACTGGACATAAGTGTATTACTTGGATGGCTTTCCATGTCCAAATGTTTGCTCCTCGTTTAATGGATTTCTTAAGGATTTGTACTGATTTCATGCAAAATTGTTCCTCTTCATCAGCATCCAGGTTACAATGTGAGCCATCTAGGCTTAATCCATCCATGGTCAACTTACCCTGCTATGCAATGTGTAGGAGTGCATAATTTGTCCCTGAGCAACACCACAACTAGCTGCAGCAGAACCACCTGTGCCTATGCCAGTTTCTCATCCAACCAAGCAATTTTCGCAACCCTTGCCACTGAATCCACTTGTCCAGCCGTCAGTCCAAGTAAGTGGAGATACCAAGATTTGCATTTTCATTGGCATTCATTTTCAAATGGTGTTAGCCTATTCATGTGCTTCAAAAGAGTAAAAACTCATATACTTGTGTGTTATTGTTGTATTTGATGATATAAACAGCTCTTGGAAGTTATACTCCAAGAATCAGTTCTAGTTGGGGCTCGCTTTTCATCTTCATTCACCTAATCCTGCTTTGTGCGTCTATTTTGTAGTATTTTATTTTGTTTTGGATTTTAGGTGGGGAAGGGGGTGGCATGGGGATGGTGTTTGGGTGTTGTATACATAGGTGTATAACCCGAAATTTGCAATGTAGATAATTCCTTGTGAGCAGTTAATATTAGTCGAAGATTGCTTTGTCCCAATAGAAACTAAATTAGTCCATTCCCATCGGTTTCTATTCTAGCGGTATGTGGTTGATAACGTTTTTGTTTCTTGACTTTTTGGGGCTAAATGGTGCTTATGTTTTTGTTTCTATAAAATATTTCTTTGTTTGACTTATTGGGGCTAAATGGTGCTGACTTTGTTTCTTGGAGTTGATTATTTCTTGCAGACTAAGATGGTATGTTGCTCAATTTTCAGTGTGTAAGTTTTAGCAAACAGGTGATAAAAGCGCGCTCTCTATTTCACTCTCTGTCACACACTCCTTTGTTTAAAGATTTGCTTTAATTATTTGTAAATGGTTGCTTTAAAGGTTTTGTGCATGTAATGGAACTTTCTTTTCTTTTGTTGGAATTGATATGCTATTATTAGATGCATTTTTCTATTTTTATTCATATATCTTATTATGAATGGATACAGAGGGCTCACCCTAAATAACCATAATTGCTGGTGCCTGCAAATCTCTTTTGACGCTAAGGAGTTTGTTATCTAGAAGTATCAAGTCCTCTTTTTAAAAGCATTTTGTATGGATGCATGTGTTCCACATACACTGGAAGCCCTATTAGAAAAAGCCTTCACTATAATTTGTTCCTTTGTATTTGCAACAAGCTGTAATTGCTTTATCACAAATTGAATAGCCTTTGCTACCAGTTGCTTCACAAAAACTAGAAGCCACAAAGAAGCTAGAAGTTGGCTTAAAGCCCTTATGGATATCTATTCTAAACCATGTGCTTCTTTGGCACACTGACAAAGGTGTCAAACTATTGGCACCCGAGCCACCCTTTGAGGACAAATATCTGAGGGTAATGGTATTTTGTGCTTGATGTTATGTTATATTATGCTTAGCATTTGGTTTGATGAGTATCCATTTCTTTTGCTTTTCTATTATCATCCCTTGATAATCCAACTAACATAAGTCCTCTTAAATTGGAATGACATATTTAAACTTCTCCTTGGTGTGTTCTTGGCACTTACTGATACCACAAGCCCATACTTCTCAAAAAGGGTTAAAATATTGGATACTATTGCTTAATGTAAACATTGCAAAGTGATAATGCTAGACATTGAGTGCAGTGATTTGGTTCTTGAAATGTTCAATGTTTTTTTCTCTGTTGTGAGGTCAGAAATGCTTTCTCCCCCTCTTTAGAAGTTTTCTGGGGCTTTTGGTGATTGTTATCTAAAATGAGACAAGCAAAACTAGTTTACTTCTTGTTAGGTTGTTCTATGGCATGGTATTCCTCTTTTTCCTTTTTCTTCCTGTTTCATATTGCATCCTGTATTATTCCTCAAGCAAGGTTGGTTTTACCAACTTCAAGATATTGCTATTTGCAACCAAGATTGTAAGGTACTAGATATCCTCTTTGACATTAAGATATTTTTATCCAACAAACTAGACACTTGGATCCTGCAATTGTTATGTCTATGTGTTGAACTGAGTGAATTTCAGGACAACCTGTAGCATGTTGTTACATATGGCTCTACTCAGTATGCTTGTCATTAGTTAGCTAATGTCCTTAAATCTTTGAGCTCTTTATTTGCTATGGATCTTTGCCCTTGTGTTGATTATGATTGTACTTGGTTTGGTTTGCATTAGTTAATCCTAGCAAATTGATAATTTGAGTTTTACATTATAACTTGTTTAGTGTTTTGCAAACTGCTTTATTTCCTAAAAAGAAGATGGAGATAGTAAAATTTTTTGATTCCTTTCTTGACAGAGAACATCACCAACAAAGTTTAATTAATGATATTTCATCTATCATGACGCATCTCCTAAACGAAGTGGCTTCTTAGCAACTTTTAGACATGATTTTACAAAATCTTGCAAAGGAAGGGGAGGTAAATGCTTGAAAAAGTTTCTTATCTATATCTTTATGATTGTTGTTGCAATTTTCTATTTTACAAATTGCTCATGCCATTTCATTATTGAAGTTGGCAACTACAATGAAATTCTTTAGTAAGTTTCTGTGAGGTCAAATTCCTAGTAATTTGGGCTGAAATTGTCAGAGATTCATGATGGAGTAAATCATATAGGAAAATAAATTATAGGTATATAGGATTTGTCTGTGCAGTGAACATCTTTTTCACCTACATTAGAGAATGAATATGAAATTGTATCGATGAATGTAATTTTTGGCTTTTAGATTTACCAGTTTGAACTTTGGGAATTGATGCTTCAATCTGTCCTTGCATTGCTCTTCTTTGGTGAGGCCTGACAAATGTCAAGATCTCTAGTTGATTTGGAAGCATTTAAGTATTTCATTCACTTATCATTAATTTAACATTTTTGTTGGTGGTATGGAACTCCTTCTGGTTTGATTTTCCATTTTTTTTTCTCCTCATGGAATATCTACAGTACATCCTTTTGAGAATTCCAACTCACCTCATTTTCTTGCTTTTCTAGACAAGTTGCAACTTTTTCTGCTCCTCAGCATACTGTTTCTGTCATTCAAAATTGTGCAGAATTCCTTGAGCCCTTTGTCTATGGTTTTTTAACATATTGTTTTCTAAACAAAGATTCTATTGAAAGTGAGCTCAAAGAATTCTACCATGATATCCTGTTTAAAATTTTCGAGTGTGCTCCTCAGATGCTTCTGGCTATCATCCCTAATTTTACTCAAGAATTACTGGTATGGTAGCTTTCTTAACTTATTATGGTCAATACTATCACAATAACCATTTGAATAGTATGCAATTCTTGACTATCCTCCTACAACTTTTTAGTATTTTTTTTTTCTTTTTTATTCAATCTCTCAAGTGTAGTTTCAAGCATTACTTTGCACTTGTAGTAAGTTATCCTTACAAAAGTTGAATTGTATCTTAATTTGTAGACTGATCAGGTTGATGTTGGAATGAAAGCTGTCAAGTTAATTGGAAAGCTCCTTGCAATGCCTGAATCCCACATTGCACAAAATTATCAAAATCTTTTCATAGAGTTCAAGAATAGATTCTTTAACAAATTTGTGGAGGTTCAAGTTAGTGTTATATGTTGTGCCAAAGCTTGCTTCATCTCTAATCCCTATGGGAAAGAATCATTAGAACTTCTTGGTAAGTCATTTGGTGAACAAATCACTTATTTCATCTAGAGTGACCTTAATTTTTCAAATTTTTAAAATATCTTTTCCTTTGTCAATTAGCAGCTACCCTTGAAGGCCGGTTGTTGGATTTTGATGACAAAGTGAGGATGCAGGCAATAGATGTAGTTTGCAATCTTGCCAGGTCTAACCTGAAATTGTTTCCACTTGAACTGATATCAAAAGCTACCGAAAGGCTTAGGGATAAGAAGGTATTATTCAGACATTTCTGCTCCGTTATCTTAATTAACTTGTTATGCTTATCAATTTTTTTTTTAATCTCGAGATTGTTTAACTTCCAAATATCTTATAGATATCTGTTAGAAAGAAGGCTTTGTAGAAGTTGATAGAGGTTTATCAAGAGTATTGTATGAGGTGTTCTGAAGGCCACATGAGTATAAGTGACTACCTTGAAGTGATTCTATGTAAAGTATTGATGTTGTGTTATAAGAAGGATTCTAAGGAGTTCAGGTCTGTTCTTCCCGTTTTTTGATGCATTCCTCTCCAATTTAGGATTTATGGCACCCAATGTTATCTTTGTAAATGTCCTCTAGGTCCCAAAATGTGGAAGTTATGCTTGCAGAGGATTTGTTTCTGGTAATCTCTCTACTAAGGAGAGGATAAGGCATAATATCATTTTCTTTTCTCTAGTCATTCCTTTGCACGTGAAGGCATTGAACTCAATTTTGTCTCTGAAACAAAGGTATTCATGTTAGTTCTTACTGTAATGGAAATAGTGGTTTTTTTTTTTTTGACCTGGTCCGTGTGTTTCAGGTTGCAAATGGAAATGCAAGCTCATTTAGCCTTAAGGAAGAAACAAAAGCTAAAGCTCTAGGTTGTTGTAAATGCTGATGTGTGAACTGTGGTTAATGGACAAAATATATGCATGCTTAATTTGTTGCTATGCTATTTATTATTTTATTGACCAGCATTGACATTAGTCAGATCTAATTTTATGGTCTATAAAGCTCTTCTACATAATTCACTTGTATTAACTGTTCTTAGTTTTGTTGTGATGAAAATTGTGACAAAAAGAGTTAAATATTTATAGGCTTGACATCTTTGTGTGGTTTCTTATTTCCAATCTTTTAATTTTGTTTGTAATGGATATTGAGGAATTGACATTATTAATTAAGTAGGGATAATCTATTGATCTAAGAGGGATAGGTTTACATCCATGGTATAGAATTTGCATTTAGCTTAACTTGGCTCAAAAATCTAAATTGAGATTTAGTTTCTGATTTCAGTAACTTTGGTTTTGTGGATGTGAATGACTGAAGATTTCATTTTTCTTGTACAACTATGCACCAATCTAAGTAGATAGTTGAAAATTTTCTAATTTTATAGAATCTTTTTTCCAAATGTTACTTAATCATGTGATTAACACTTTACTTATTTTGGTGAATTTCTAGCTTGAGAGGTGTACAAAAATTTGAAATATTGGATAGAATAGAGTGTAAAGCAAATCAGTACTTGAAGGGAGGAAAATTACGAAGAAAGGGTTAAAGTATTACAAGGGTGCTTAAACAAATACCTTGGTCCTATAGTATAGATGACTGCATGATCTTATCATGGATGCTTTGAACAATGATGCATTTTCAAGTGGCCATACCTGACATGCTTTTCTCAAAGAACCATGTAATTCTAGTTTTCCTGCACTTTTTTGATGCTGCATTGTGAGATTAAGTTTATATAACTTTTGGTATTCAATGATGTGATTGGTATTTTGTTTGCATGACACGTATTTTTCTCCTTTATTGAATTTTTAGCTTGAAGCATTTGCTTCAATTTGTAGACCATGTGATAGTTGTAAAAAATTTTTGAGGTTTGGTAGTGTCACATGCACAAAGGTAAGGTCCATCTGTGATTATTGTTTGTTGGCTACCCTTAGTGAATATATGCAAATATGTATCGTAGGAAACCAGCTCTGGAGAAGTGTAGGAGAGACTTAAAAAAGCTATTTGTGAAAATGTCAGCATCCTTTCTAGATCCTTCAAAAGTAGGAAGTCCTTTCATAAATTGAACCACATGAAAAACAATAGAATCGTTAATGAACTAGAGCTATTATTGAATCAATGGATGATTTTTAAGGCTTAGACAACTAGAATAATCTCTCTACTAAGGAGAGGATAAGGCATTATATCCTTTTCTTTTCTCTAGTCATTCCTCTACACGTGAAGGCATTGAACTCAATTTTGTTTTTGAAACAAAGGTATTCATGTTAGTCCTTACTGTAATAGAAATAGTGGTTTTTTTCTTTTTTTTGACCTGGTCTGTGTGTTTCAAGTTGCAAATGGAAATGCAGGCTCATTTAGCCTTAAGGAAGAAACAAAAGGTAAAGCTCTAGGTTGTTGTAAATGCTGATGTGTGATCTGTGTTTAATGGACAAAATATATGCATTCTCAATTTGTTGCTATGCTATTTATTATTTTATTGACCAGCATTGATATTAGTCAAATCTAATTTTATGGCCTATAAAGCTCTTCTACATAATTCACTTGTATTAACTATTCTTAGTTTTGTTGTGATGAAAATTGTGACAAAAAGAGTTGAATATTTATAGGCTTGGCATCTTTATGTGATTTCTTATTTCTAGTCTTTTAATTCTATTTGTGATGGATATTAAGGAATTGTCATTATTAATTAAGCACGGATAATCTATTGATCTAAGAGGGATAGGTTCACATTTGTAGTATAGAATTTGCATTTAGCTTAACTTGGCTCAAAAATCTAAATTGAG
>JAHLGO010021097.1:3890316-3901215 GCA_020615895.1 Ceriops decandra
TTACCCAATGACCTCTCTACATCTCAACAACATTTATAACATCAAATCAACAAATAAAACTATGTGAGATGCTGTTGACAATAAATCCAACATCAGCCAACAAAGATGGGCTCAACAAACTCCTCTTGAAACATGCATCGCCCTTAACTGGGCTCCCCCTTTTTTTCTACTTCTCCCCCTTAACAGTTTCTCCCCTTTTATTTATCAAGCTACTCCCCCTTTTAATCAATACATGCTCTCTTTGAATTTATGCAAAATATCTCCCCTTTTGACGATAAATCAAAAGAATAATAAAAGAAGGAAGGGGAAAAGGGTTAGACAATACCTCAGCCTCTAAAAGGTGGTTGACTACTCAAGTTCAACCTTTTTTGTCTAGGATATCCCACAATAAATTCTTATTTTTAGTGCTCATGTAGCATGTGTTGTTGCTTTTGGAAACTTGGTATAGGTTTCTATTTATTCTTTCTCCCTTAGTATGAACAACACCATTACTTAATCTCTTTACTGTGCAATCACTCTTATTGAAAGTAACTTTATGTCCATCATCACAAAGCTAGCCAACACTAATAAGATTGTGTTTTAGCCCTTCAACATAAAACACTTTCTTTGATTTCAACTTCTCTACACCAATTTTAGTAACACTGATACCTTGAATTTTTAAGGTACCATTATTGCCAAATTTGATTGACCCTTAATCATATTTTTTTACTCTTTTCAACTTCTTAGAGTTTCCTGTCATATATGAAGAGCAACCACTATCTAAGATCCATGGCTTTTCTCTCGTGAAAGCTTTTAAGGCTATTTCAATAACCATAATTGTTTTTCTTCCTCTTCTTCTTATTTGACCAAATGTAGGAGCATGTGTACGTGTTCTTCTTGGCACTCCTTGACTAGGAAATAATGTTTGGCCGAATGTGGGAGCACATGGAGATGTTCTCCTTTACACTCTTTGACTAGGCAATAATGTCAAGCAATCCTCAGAAGTGTGTCTAGCCCTTTCGTATCTTCCACAAATTTCTCCTAATAACTCAAATCTATACCTTAGTGGAACATAACTTCTTTTCACCTGAGATTGTTTCCTTTCTTGATAGAGTCTCCCTTTAGACTTTTGCATCACATTCCTTTTTATTATAGGCACATTACTCCAACACAAATTAGCCTTATGCCCATACTTACCACACCAAAAATCCAACAAAATCTTTCAAATCTAGATTTTTTTCTTTTATTAAGTCCATGTCTTCTATCTTTCGTAATTGTTGTGGCAACCTTCTCTCCATCTTTGATAGCCTGTCTCTTTTGGATGAAAGACTTTACCACATCTTTTCTAACCCATTTTAGTGAGTTGGTTTCTCTTCTCTATCATGTCATTGTGTTTGGTTTTAGGCACAAACACAATTTTCTCACTCGACATTTCAATATAGTCAAGCCCTTTCTTCCCTATGGAATGAGGTCTTTGTTTGCTTAAACACTCATCCAAGTTTTTGGTAGCATCCTCCTTGATGGCATTTATTGAGACAACTCCCCTCTTACTTTCATGGCCTGTATGAAGCTTTCTTCACACTACTTTAGCTTAAACTCGACCTTATGGAGCTTGACTTGCAAAATCAGCACCTCTTGCTCTTTTGTAGTCACCTTAGCACCAAAATCTTCATGCATTTTGCCTTGCTCTGCCTCAAGTACAATCAATTCCTGAATTCTCATCAAGTACTCCTTTTTTGCCTCAAACTCCTTTTTTTTTTTCACCTGGAGATCAGATTCATTAACAACAGAATTTTCATACAATTTCTTGAGATGCCTTACCTTATTTTCTAGCTTGTTATTTTTGTGCAAATAAGCTCACAATTCATTCTCAATTTACTAAACCAACTCATCCTATTCCTTTTCTATTGATTCCATATCACTTAAAGATTTTAGAACATCATTTACTTTAACAACCATCACATTCTCTATAGCATCATCATTGGAATCATCATCAACTTCTTTTTTAGTATCTTCTTCATCTAGCTTGCTTAAATAACTTCTTCTTTTGGATCTAAAAAATTGTTTTTTCCCTTTAGCATTTGAATTTCCAACTTTAGAATAGCTAGATTTCTTTGTTCTATTCCATGGGACTGGCTTATCATCATCGTCACTGTTTACTTCTCTTCTCTTTGGGCAGTCCATAGCAAAGTATCATATGTCTCCATAGGTGAAGCACTTCAAGGGTAATTTTCCCTTATACTTCCCTTTTCCTTTCCTCATATTGTTGGTGATGTATGTCATGACTTCATCTAGTTCAATATCACCATCTTTTTCATTAGTGCTGCTATGGGATTCTTCTTTTTGGTCTTTAATCTTTAAGTTCTACATTGCCTTAAAGGTTAGCTCCTTTTCTGCCTTAAACTTCTTTTCTTTCTTCATTAAGGCTATTCTTATTTCATAAGCCACCAATCTACTATGCAAATCATCTAAGGGCTATTTATCCAAATCTCTATCTTCTATGGTGGAAACTTTGGCATTATAAGCTTCCAATAAGGTTCTAAGTATTTTCCTTACCATAATAACATCGTTGATCTCCTTTCCATAACCTCTGATGGCCCACACGATTTTGTTGACTCTTTTGAAGAAGGCATCCATACACTTATCATTTTGCATCTTTATGTCTTCGAATCTACTCCTCCAGATTTGTAGCTTGGCTTCCTTCATAACCTTGTCTCTTTCATAAATGTTCTTTAAACTTGTCCCAAATTTGCTTGGCTATGTTGCACCTCGTCACTTTGATAAATTCTTTGTTTGATAAGGAGGCATATAAGTCAATTCTCACCTTTCCATCATACTCTAAATTCTTCTTATCAGTAGGTGTTATAGTAACACCTTTAGTAATAGGGATGAAGCCGCTGATAATAGATTCAAAAACATCTAAACCAAGTGCTATCAAATATGGGAGCATTTTACTGTTCTATAACTAATAATTTAGCCCATCAAAAGTGGGAATGCCCTTGCTGTTAACACTGTTCATCCTATCCATGATATCAATCAATAGTAGAGATAAAAATTCATAGCAGCAACAAATAACTTTAAATCAAAGCAAGCAAAATGAATCAATAGAGGGAATCGGCTCTAATACCACTTGATAAGGACTTTCTTAGATCTCACACTATGAAGGGAAAGGGATGAATCATTGTAAGATGCTCATTTTTTATAAATCTTTCTAGATTTAACCTTTATGACTTGTTAAAGCCAATGATCCGATTTTTATCTTTCGTCTTTATGTGGGAGTGGCTATGCAAATATCAATCAAATGCAAGCACCTAAGAACACAAAACAATTTTTACATGGTTTAACCATAATGTGTGAGCTATATGCACAGTGTGATAGGATCACTCCTAAATCACACAGTCCACTCTTATTATCAAGGGACACAATTATGGTGTGGAAGGATCACTCCTTAACCACATACAATGATCTCCCTATCACTTAACAAATTGATCTCTTAATCACTTGAAGGTTTGATCTCCTAATCACTAGATGAGTTGATCTCCCAATCCCTAAATGAGTTGACCTCTTAATCACTCCAAGGGTCTCCCATCCTTTTTTAAGAAATACATAAAGAGTTTAGACTAAAACTTATTTGAGAAAGATCACTCAATATACGCAGGTTGCTGCTGCAAAAAATAGATCTTCTCCTTGCTCACTGTCGGTCTTTGCTTAGGCTTTTCCAGTCTCTTTTATGTAGTTAATCTCCATTATAGGTTATCTTTGTTGTCAATTATCACCTTTACATGTTCTCTCCCTTTGCTGCAAAGTGTTGCCTCACCTGCTGCCTCAGGAGGATCTCTCCTCTGCTGTTGATGTTGCCTCCCTTACTACCTTGGTAGGTTCTCTCCTTCTGCTACCAATGTTGCCTCCTTTGATCTTGGTCGATTCTCTTCCCGTACTGTCAATGCTGCCTCACCTGCTACCTTGGCAAGTTCTCTTCTCTTGCTGCTGGTGCTACTTCACTTACTACCTTGGCAAGTTTTTTCCTCTACTACCGATACTACCTCACCTACTGCCTTGGTAGGTTTCTTCTCTACTGCTACAAGTTGCTAGACTTACTACTAGGGCAAGTTTTCTTTAGCTGCTACTGGTTGTGTTTCCTACCTTGCTACCAGGAGAAGCTGTTGGTTGTATCGACAAGCTACAATTGTTGATTGTGCTTGCTGGTATTGCTACCTACACATGCTATTATTGTTGCCTACATGTTTTATTATCACTGCCTGCATGTTCTACTATCATTGCGTGCATGTGTTGCTATTGCTGCCTACATGTGCTGCTATCACTGCTTGCAGATTCTATTATCGTTGCCTGTACATTTTGTTGTTGTTGCCTATTATTACCTGCATGTGCTGTTGTTGCTGCCTACATGTGCTGCTATCATTGCTTGCACATTCTATTATAACTACTTGCACATTTTGTTGTCACTACCTGCATGTGCTGCAATCACTACCTATGCTACAATTACTGGTATAACCTAGTGGACGTGCTGCAATTGCTGGGATTGCCTATTGAACATGCTACAATTGCTGGGATTACCTTCTAGACATGCTTGGGATTGCCTTCTTCTGTACATACTACAATTGTTGGGATTGCCTATTGGACTTATTACAATTGTTGAGATTACCTGTTTGTCATGCTACAATTGCTAGGAGCTATACCAGCAGCACTTTACAACACCAGCTATCGCTTGTAATTCCAATAATTGCAGCATATCCAAAAGGGCCCTTGCTGTAATAAGTTCCTTCTCTTTTTGGTTTGGTTCGCTGCTGCCTTCTTCTTTCTTTGGTATAGTTGTTGCACACCCTTTCTTCTAGTTTGGTGTGGTTGTTGCACACCTTCTCCTTTACTAGTTTGGTGTGGCTGCCGACTACTACACGCTCCTTGGTGGCCTACTGTTGCACTCTCTTTAGTGGCTAACTACTACACTTTCCTTTGTGGCTGGCTGCTGAACTCTTTAGCAAGGCTACTCCATGTTTTATTTTGCTGGTTTGGTGTGGCTATTGACTGTTTCACCTTCCTTGGTTGTCTTCTGCACTTTCCCTAGCCGGCTACACTTCCCTTGGTGGCTACCTTCTTTGCCTTGGCCAGTCATTTTCTCCTTTGGTGGCTACCCCTCTCTTTGCCATTCACCCTCCCCTTGCCTTTAGGTTTGTCGTTCTCTCTCCTTTGGTTGAGTTTCTCAAAATTCTATAATGCACACATTGTCTTGCAAGATACATGGAGATATTTATAGAGTCTTGAGATTAGGGTTGCATAATCATCAACAGTCAATGTTGATTCCCAAAGGTTATCCTATAATTAATAGCCAAATTTGATTTCTAAGATTTAGGGTCAATGGTCAATATTGACTTCTTAAAATTTATGGTCAATGGTTAGGGTTCAACAGTCAGCATTGACCCTTAAAATTTAGGGTCAACAGTCAACATTAACTTATCAACTTTAAGGTTGACCTGCCATCACCAATTTTGCCTAATGACCTCTCTATATCTCAACGATATTCATAACATCAAATCAACACATACAATTATGTAAGATGGTGTTAACAACAAATCCAACTTTAGCCATTAAAGATGGGCTCAACATCAATGTACATTTTCTCCTCTGCTACTGCAATCTACTGGACTTGCTACTTGGGCACACTTTCTCCTCTAAACTTACTGCTAAGGCATATTTTCTCCTCTGCTGTCGCAAGCTGCTAGACTTATTGTTAGGAATGTTTTCTCCTCTATTATTGCAAGCTGCTAGACTTTCTATTGGGACACGTTTTCTATCTCCTTTGCTATTGCAAGCTATTGGACCTGTTATTGGTCATGCCTATAGTTGCTAGTTGTGCCTACTGCAATCTTTTGGTTATGATTCACTTACTATCAGTTCTACATGCTACTATTCTTGCTAGTTGTGCCTACACTTGTTTCCTTTGCTGGTTGTGCTTGCACTTGCTGCCTTTATTGGTTATGTCTGCACTTGCTACTATTGCTGCAAATAGTGCTTGCACTTGTTGCCTTTACTAGTTATGCCTACACCTACTGTAGGTGTTGGTCGTGCCTGCACATACTACCTTTACTGGTTGTGCTTGCACTTGTTGTTATTGTTGGTTGTTGCAATCTATTGGATATGTTGCTGTAGGTTGTGCTGTTGCCTGTCGTGCCTGCTAGATATTGGTTTCTCCTTGGTTTGCTACCTGCCCTTATTGCTATTGCTTGCTACTGGTTGTGCCTGCAAGCTATTAGTTTCTCCTTGGTTTGTTGCCAGCTCTTATAGCTATTACTTACTGCTAGCGTTGCAATTACTTTTGGTGTTACAAACTGCTACTAGTGTTGCAGGCTATTGCTAGTGTTATGGGCTGCTATTGGTCTTGCGGATTGCTACTGGTGTTACAGGCTACTGCTGGTGTTAGAGACTACTACTGGTGTTGTAGGCTACTACTAGTGTTGTGTAAGATGTACTGTTAGTGTTGCTTGCTATAGGTTGCTAGTTTCTTTACTGCAATTGTAGGATTCCTTGGGTGGCTGCTACAACTCCTGCTCCCTTTGGTTTGGTAGGCTGTTGCCTTCTTCTTTCTTTGGTGTGGATGTTGCACACTTTCTTTTCTAGTTTGGCGTGGCTACTTCATGTCCTCTCCTCTTATTTGGTGTGGTTGCTACATGACTTTCTCTTCTTAGTGTGGCTACTACACATTTTTCTATCTTTGGTGTTGCACCTCTCTTTGGCTGCAACTCCTTTCGCTGGCTGTACTTCTCCTTGCTGCACTTTTCTTGGCTGGCTACACCTTTCCTTGGCTGCAACTCTCTTGCCCAACTGCTATTGCACCTTCCTTGGCTAGCTACTATCTCCTTGGTGGCTGCCTTCTTTGCCTTGGTCGATCACTCACTTCTTTCGTGGCTACCTCTCTCTTTTCCACTCAACCTCTCTTTGGCCGGTTGCACACCCTTTACTGCTCAACCTCTTTTTGCCATTCTCTCTCAAAATTCTACAGCCCACACACTTATCTTGCAAGGTGCATGGGGTTATTTATAGAGCCTTGAGATTAGGGTTGCATACTCATCAATGGTTAGCATTGATTCTCAAAGTTTGCCCTACAATCAATGACCATATTTGATTATTAAAATTTAAAGTCAATGGTCAAAATTGACTTCCTAAAATTTACGGTCAATGGTTAGCTTTGCTCCTAAAATTTATGGTCAAAAGTCAACATTGACTCATTGACTTTAGGATTGACCTGTCATCACCAATTTTGCCTGAAAACTTTTATGCATCTCAATGACATTCAATACATCAAATCAACACAAACAATGTGAGATTCTGTTAACAACAAATACAATATTAGCCATCAAAGATGGACTTAACAATATTCTCTTTTGATTTATGTAAAATATCTCCCTCTTTGACAACAAATCCAAAGAACAATAGAAAAGGGAAGGGGAGACGGGTTAGCGGCATACCTCAGCCTCTACGGGTTGGTTGAACACATAAAGTCAACCTTAACTTGTAAAACAACTCTCTTGACAGAGGTTGGTGACTATATTAGCAACTTGCTCTATAGTAGGCACATACTTCAGCTTTACTTCATTTTTCTCCACTCTTTCTTTAATGAAGTGGTACTTGATTTGAATATGTTCAGTTATGGAGTGTTGGACAGGATTCTTTAATATATTGATGGCACTTTATTGTTACAACCAATCATCAATGGCAACTGCACATCCACCTTTAGATCTTCAAGCTATTGTTTCATCCATAGTAGTTCAATATAAGCCTAACCAACAGCCATATATTCAACCTTTGCAATACTGAATTTTGCTTCTTACTATGCTATGAAACACATCTACTACCCAAATAAAATGAACCATCTGATGTTGACCTTCTGTCATCACAATTTCCAACCCAATTAGCATCTGTATACCCATATAAATTTAAGTTGTCCACTTTTATCCTAAAGTAGCCCATAATTTGTTATGCCCTTCACATGTCTTGAAATTCTCTTAGCAACCACGAGATGAGATTCCTTGGGCTCACTTTGAAATCTAGCACAGAGTATTGTAACAAAAGCAAGATCATACCTTGATGTTGTCAAATACAATAAGCTTCCAATCAACTTTCTATATTCCTTATGATTAACCATATGGCCTTTTTATCCTTGCTTAACTTTGTTTCAATTATGATGGGAGTGTTTACTTCTTTAGAGTTCTCCATCCCAAACCTTTTTAATAAATCACAAGCATACTTTTCTTAGGGGAGAAAAATTCCACCTTTACTTTGCAAAACCTATAACCTTAAGAAAATTTTCATTTCACCTAGCATGGACATCTCAAACTTCTACTTCATCTGATCATCAAAAACAATGCAAAGGGACTCATTTTCAACAACAAAGATTATGTCATCAATATAAACCACAACAATTAACTTGCCTTGCTTATCTTCCTTTATGTATAAGTTGTTGTCATATTCCCTTTTCTAAACTTCATATCTTTGAGACATATTTCTAGCTTGAACTACCATGCTCTTGGAGCTTGCTTTAATTCATATAGAGCCTTGTTCAATTTGCATACACTTGGACCATCATAATCAAGTATAAAACCATCAGACTATTTGATAAATACCTCTTCTTCAAGCTCTCCATTAAAAAATGTAGACTTTACATCCATTTGATAAACTTTGTAGTTTCTTTGAGAAATAATGGCCATGAATATTCTAATTGCTTCATGTTTGGCCACAAGAGCAAAGGTCTCTTCAAAGTCAACACCTTCTACTTGTGAGTAGCCTTTACAGACAAGTCTTGCCTTGTTTCTTACTCCCTTACCTTTTTCATTGAGCTTATTTCTAAAAACCCGCTTGGTTCCAATGATGTTTTTCCCTTTAGGTCTCGATGCTAAACACCAAGTGTTGTTCTTTTTAATATAATCAAGCTCTTTATTCATGGCACACACTCATTCCTTATGCCTTAATGCTTCTTCCACTAACTTGGGTTCAACCTCGGAGATCAATAAGGTTTGTTCACCCCCTGTTAGTCTTTTCCTAGTTTACACAAAGTACTCTTTACTGCCAATAATGTTTTTAACCTCAACTTCAGCCTTGACTCTTTTATGAGTTTGGGAATGCCTTAATTCTTCATCTTTATCACTTGTAACTTTAGAATCAACATCTTCCTCATGCTGAATGGCCTTAAATTTATCACTTTCAGACTCTTTTCGGTTGTCATACACGACATCTTCAACTTCCTTATGTCGTTATTGCATTGTAGAACCATCTTCAATCACTTTAACATTAAAGCTATCCATCATTTTTAGCAACCTTTTGTTATAGCATTTAAAGCCTCTTCCATTTGGTACATAGCCCAAGAATATGCCTTCATCATTCTTCTCATCAAATTTGCCAAGATGATTGCTTTTGACTTTAGTAAGGTACAGGCTTTCAAACACTTTGAAGTGTTTTACACTTGGCTTTTTTCCATACCATAACTTATAAGGTATCTTCTCTGTATGTGGTCTTATTAGGCATCTGTTTTGAATTTGAGTTGTAGTGGTGATAGCCTCTCTCCAATAGCCATGTGAAGTACCATGCTCAGCCAATATAGTTCTTGCCAAATCCACTAGGCTTCTATTCTTCCTTTTGGTCACTCCATTTTGTTAGGGTGTGTAGGGACTATCATATTCATGCTTCACTCTAAACTTTTCCAAATAATCTTCAAATTCACTGTATATGTATTCTGTCCTATTGTCCATCTTGAGCCTTTTAATTTTTCCACCCAATTGATTTTCAGCTAACCTCCTGTAGCTCTTGAAATTATTGAGAGTCTTTGATTTATGTTTCAAGAACATAATGCAAGTCATTCTTGTAAAATCATCAATGAAGGAGATGAAGTACCTATTACCCTTTGTTGAATCTCATAGGCCTACAAATGTCTGAATGGATGAGCTTTAATGGCTTTTTTGTTTGAATCTTCACATTTTTGTGGGGAGCATTTACCATCTTCCCTTTTTGACATGTGCTACAAATTGTATCTCTCTCTCTCTTCTCAGCTTGGGTACATCTCTTATAGTTTCATTTTTGGACAACTTGTTCAGCCCCTTTTGTCTAAGATGCCCCAATCTTTTATGTTAGGACAAGTTCTCCTCTTTGGTGCATATGTAGCATGTATTTTTGCTTTTGCAAACTTGGTATAAGTCTCCATTTATTTTTTCACCCTTAGTAAAAACAACACCATCTCTTAATCTCTTTATTGTGCAGCTACTCTTGTTAAAAGTAACTTCATGTCCATTATCACAAAGCTGGCTAATATTGATGAGATTGTGTTTTAGCCCTTCAACATAAAGCACTTTCTTTGATTCTAGTTTTTCTACACCAATTTCAATAGCACTGATACCTTGAATCTTTAAGACACCAACATTACCAAATTTGATTGACCCTTTATCATATTTTGTTATTCCTTTCAACATCTTGGAGTCCCCTGTCATGTGTGAAGAACAACCACAATCTAAGATTCATGGCTTTTTTTCTTGGAAGCTTTTAAGGCTACTCCCACAACCATAGTCATTTCTCTTTCTCTTCTTCTTCTTTGGCCAAATGTAGGAGTATATGTAGGTGTTTTCCTTTGCACTCTTTGATCGGGCAACAATGTTTGGCCAAATGTGAGAGCATGTGTGGCTATTCTCCTTTGCACTCATTGACTAGGTAGAGCAATCCTCAGCAATGTGTCTTAATTCACAGATTTCTCCCAACAACTCAAATTTGTTCCTCAATAAAACATGACTTCTTTTCACCTGAAACTATTTCCTTTCTTGATAGATAACCCTAGACTCTTGCCTCAAATTCCTTTTCATTATAAGCCCATTTACTCCAACACGAATTAGCCTTGTGCCATACTTACCATAGCTCCAGCAAAAT
>JAHLGO010021097.1:3901315-3911831 GCA_020615895.1 Ceriops decandra
GGAATGACAAAAGGCTGTGTAACCATAAGAGAGAACATTAAGAGGAAGAAATCGTATGTGCTGCAAAATGCCAAAAGGAAGAAATTGTGTGTGCTACAAAACAACAAGAAAGTTAGCTAAAAAAAACCAAGAGAGTTAAGTGTTGTAAAACATAATAGAGAGCTTTGTGGCATAGAGAAGTAGAGAGCTATGTAGCATAAAGAAGTAGAAAGTTGTGCAGCATAGAGAAGTAGAAAGTTGTGTAGCATAAAGAAGCAGAGAGCTATATAGCATAGTGAAGCAGAGAGTTATGCGACATAGAGACAATAGAGAGCTATACGGCATAGAGAAACAGAGAGCTGTTCAACATAGAGACAATAGAGAGTTATGCAATATAAATATAGCGGTAGAAGGAGACAGTAGCAACACCAAAAGAGAAGGAGAATGCAACAACAAAAGGAAAGAGTAGTAATACCAAAGGAAGAAGGAGAGTACAGTGGCAAAAGGATATACATCAAGACTAGAAGAAAAAAGTAGTAGCACTAGAAAAGAAGGAAAGTGTAGCAACAGCAGAAGCACCAAAGAAAGAAGGAGGCAATAGCTACAACAAAAACAAAAAGATTATAATAACAAAAGGAAAAAAATTGTAGCAATAAAAGTAGAAAAGGAAGAAGGAGGAAACAGTAAAAGAAGAAGAAAGAGCCAGCAGAAAAAAAGGAAAAGCCTCTAATAGCAGAAAAGAAAAAATAGCAATTGCAACAAGAAAAGAAAAAGCAACAACTGCAGTAAAAAGGAGAAATCCTCGAGCAACAGAAGGGAGAACTTACCAAACCAGAAGGAGGCAGCACCACCAGTAGAGGAAAAAACCTACCAAGGCAGAAGGAGGCAACACTAACAATAAAGGAAAGGAGAAAACCTATAAATGAGAGATCGATAAAGCTTAAAGAGAGAAACCAACAGTAAAAAAGGAGAAGATTTGTTTTCTGCAACAACTTATTAAGTGATCTTTTTCAAGAAAGTTTTGTCATAAAATTTTTATGTACTTCTTAAAAAAGGGTGAGAGACCCTTAGAGTGATTGAGAGATCAATCCTTCGAGTGATTAGGAGATCAACTCTTTTAATAATTGGGAGATCATTATAAATGGTCAAAGAGTGATCATTCCACAACATCAGTTGTATCTCTTAATAACAAGAGTGAATCATATGATCTGGAAGTGACTTATTATACTGTGGACATTGCTCACACATTGTGAGTGAACATGTAAAAATTTTATGTGTTCTTGGGTATTTATGCTTATTTGATATTTACACGACAATTCTCATGTAAAGAAGTAAAATAAAATTAAATTATCAACTTTAACAAATTACAAAGATTTAATTTGGACAAATTTATAAAAAGTAAATATTTTATATTGATTCATGGATTCTCTCTCTCAATATGAAATTCAAGAAGGTCCTCATCACACTTTTTAATATAATGCACCTTATGTCTACTTTAAGAATGTTCTTTGCCCATATAATAAAAATTGCATTTATGTCATCTAAATTTCTTTCAATACATATACATATCCATTAGTTATTTCTCTCCAAGTTCTTTGTACACAAATCCCCCCTATAGTAATATTAGATATTGCATTGCACTATTAGGATTATCAAAAATAAAAAAACATATTCAGTTCATTGTTCTTGTCACCATCACACAATTAGGTACAAATTTACATGAACAACTTGAATATGTATTTTGAACTTGCACTCATCAATATTACTTACTAATCTCACTTACTTATAGCGAGTGTATACTACTCAACTCTCATATCGTCAAAGAAAAAAGGGATCTTAGGTTAGATAAATGCGGGCATTGTACACCCCAACAGGTTACCTTTTTAATCTAACTCTCTTTATTTCAATCTAACTTTGATTGGAGCTTTAAGTGCCCAAACTTCCCAAATTCCAACTTGTCTCACAACCATTGAGTCTCCTCTTTGCCTTTCCTTGCTTGCTTAGTTGGAGTTTAATTCCAACCTTTTTTTTCTTTCCATAATATTGTTGGCAATTAATTTCTTGTACTTGGAATTTTTTTTCTAATTTTATACTTGTTTTTGATTTATTTATTTATTTGTTTTTCGCTTACTCTTATTGATTTTTTTCTTTTTTTTTATAGTCGTACTATTCTTTTTTATATTCATTGGGTCTGAAAGTCCACAAGAATGGAGTCCCTCTCTTATTTTTATTTATTTATTTATTTAGTTTAATCGTTACATGGCGATGGCAAGCGATATTGGTCAAAGTCAAACAACATAAATGGTCCCACCTCCGTTGCCAGCCAAAACTAAATCCTGGTAGATTTTGGTAATACACTTGTTGAATTACCATATTACCCCCTCTCACACTCACACCACACGTCATCGCCTGTTCGCCATCCTTTTTTTAAAAGGAGAGCCCAAACACGTGCTATCATTGCGACGCCGGAAGAAAAGTTCTTTAGCCTAGTGGCATCCTCGTAATTATTCCCGTATTCAAGGTCATTTACTCCTCCTTTCTGCATTTAGTGCAATTCCACCGTCCTACTTTTTTATTTAACCATTCCCACGTCACCGTAGTCCACACTGTTGGTTTCCCGAGAAAATTCCACCGAGAAACTCTCCCGCACATCTTCGCACTCTGGCCATTGAGAGACGTGGAGACAGAAAGAGAGGAGCGATGACATCGGGAACGAGAATGCCGACGTGGAAGGAGCGGGAGAACAACAAGCGGAGGGAGAGACGGCGGAGGGCGATCGCCGCCAAGATCTATGCCGGCCTGAGATTGTACGGGAATTTCAAGCTCCCAAAGCACTGTGACAATAACGAGGTCCTCAAAGCTCTATGCAAGGAAGCTGGGTGGACCGTCGAAGAAGATGGCACTACTTATCGAAAGGTACGGCTAATTAAATCCCTTAACTATTTTTTTTGCGCCCCCCCCCCCCCGCCGCCAAAAAATAAAAAATTACAATCTCCTGGTGAGATCGATGGAATTCAGGGTTCAAGATTCGGCTACTTAATCGATCACGGACGCATGCGCAGTTTAGCTTCTTAATTAAGTTGCTTGTTGCGATGAACTACGCCGGCACCGTGTGTCAGGTCGTCGGTGAGTCAAGGCAATTGAGTGTTAGTTTTGTGTTTTGGCTTTCTGGTGCTAGCATGCACCGAGCGCTGCGGGCGTATGATAGCGGGGGAGGGAATCATATCGAGAGGAAAGCAAGTTCTTTTACTTTTATTGATCGATGGTCGCGATTGTTTCGGTCGGTCGGTCGGTTGTGCTTAGAAAGCTCTTTGTTTTTTTCTTTTTTTTTTAATTTGTTTTTTGGGTTGGGGGGGGGGGGGGGCGGCTAAGATCGTAGCCGTGCATTTTCTCTTTTTTTGGTGGTCCGTTTAAAATTTTGGTAAACGGACGGACGGAGAACAAGATGACTTCATTTTTATGCGAACGAACACGGTCGACGGCGACCTCAGAGAGATGCGCAGCAGGGGACGACCTCGGACGACAAATTTTTCAGACGGAAATGCCCTTGTCTGAATCGCACTGTTATTTCGGAGGGCAGTTTGGTCATTTCTTCTCCCTTTTCTTTTCTAACATTCTCTCTTTTATCGTCGAATTTAAATGACATCTTCGAGGCGCTCCTCCTGCACACTCCCCTCTCTACACTTGGGCTTTTTTTTTTTTGGTCATTTTGTGTCCGAACGTTTTTTTCTTTTGGAATGGGTCTTTGGCAGGGGGGGGAGAAAGGGAAGACTTGGAAGCCCCGCCCTGGATGGATTCCGTTGCAGGAAATGTATAAAAAATCAGGAATATTAAACTGCAAAAGGCGTGTGTGGGTGGGGCTGTTTGATTATTTCGTAGCAACGTGTGTAATTTTGGGATGATGGCGTGTCGTGGGCGCATTATATTTGACAGCGCTGCGCTGATCTTTCTGACATTGAATTATCTCTCTCTGATAAGGATTTTGTCGGGCCTCAATTACCTTAGTGCCTCTCTCTATGTCTTCCACGTGTTTAAATTGGGAAAGCTTGGTTGGGAGGGATCGTTCCTGTTTACGATTATTAAAAAAATATATTTAATTCATACTAGATTTTTTTATTAAATATAAATACGTGATAATTATTCAAATATTGAGTGATAAATATGTATTTTTTATTATTAAATTATTAAATTCATTGATATGACAAAGTCTATTTTCATAAACAAGTTTAAATATATGAACATTATTCACTTTGATTGTGACAGAGATGAAATCGCATTAAATGCACCAGACAGCTTACATGGGGGTAGTAGTGACAAGAGTTTTGTGATTCTTTTTACGTCTTCTAGATTTAAGTAAGTAAGGCCTTGAATTTTTGGGGGGGGTGCTGCTTATGGGACGTTGCGTGAATAAATTGAAGGTGTCGTTAAGGTTAAGGTTTGAAAGTATACCATGTTAATTATGTTTTACCCAAGGAACCTCGAAGCAATTCAACTTGTATCACACGTCAATTAGCTGGAAAATTTTTTGTTACATTGCTGCTTGACCGCTAACTCTTTAAACCAATGACTAATTGGGGGAACAAATTTGGTTTCACTCATGCAAGCAATTTTGTTTGCGTAGGGGTGCAAGCCTGTGGAACACATGGACATTGTGGGAGGGTCTACATCAGCTAGTCCATGCTCTTCATACCAACCTAGCCCATGTGCATCCTATAATCAAAGTCCTGCCTCGCCGTCTTTCCCAAGTCCTGTTTCATCCTCATATGCTACCCATGCTTGTTGCAAAGCTGATGCAAATTCCCTCATCCCCTGGCTCAAAAACCTATCCTCTGCCTCATCAACTTTGTCCAAGCATCCTCACCATCTCTGCATTCATAGTGGCTCCATAAGTGCTCCAGTCACCCCTCCACTGTGTTCTCCAACTTCTCGAACTCCTCGCACCAGAAATGACTGGGATGACCCGGCTGCTGCTCCATCTTGGATGGCGCAGAACTATTCTTTCTTGCCTTTATCTTCCCCACCAAGTCCTGGCCGTCAGGTTCTGCCCGATTCACGATGGCTTGCTGGTCTCCACATTCCTCAAAGTGGGCCCTCATCACCCACATTTAGCCTGGTCTCATGCAACCCATTTGGATTTAGAGAGGAGGCTGTGTCAGGTGCAGCATCACAAATGTGGACTCCGGGGCAAAGTGGCACATGCTCTCCGGCAGTTACTGTTGGTGTCGATCAAACAGCAGATGTCCCAATGGCAGATGGTATTGCAACTGAGTTTGCATTTGGAAGTAACACAACAGGTTTAGTGAAACCCTGGGAAGGGGAAAGGATCCATGAAGAATGTGTCTCTGATGATCTTGAGCTCACACTTGGCAACTCTAAAACCAGGTAAATTGGAATGGGTCAACGGCTGCAGAGGATGTGGCATGGCTTCTGGCCGTATTTTTCTTTGTGCAGATAAAGTGGATTCATAGAAGAGGCTGAGAACGAGGTCTTCGTGGTTCTCTCGATCTTCTTCCATCCCTTAATGCCCTTCATATTAATGACTCTTGTCTCATGAGTGCTTTGGTTGCAAGGCAGCTGAGTTTAGAAGTACAGCGTCAGTGAGTAAGAGCACCTGTTATTTCATTCTTTTTTTTTTTTTTTTTTTATTTATTGTTTTTTTTTTTCTTTTCGACTTAATTGTTTTTGAAAAGGACCATCAACAATTGAATTTTAATTAGTTCTTTGAGGCAACTTTGCCCCTTCTGTTCATTTGCCCACTATTTTGTGAACTACTGAAATCCTTTTCTTTTTGAAGAGGAGTTTCAGTTTGTGCTGTGATATTGGAAATGCTATCGGAAGGCTTTCGGGATCTCAGCAAATAAGTTGTTTGATTGATTTCTCTTTATTAATATGTTGCCCCTTTGTCTGATATCGGTCTTCAGTTGCCTCTGATGGACATCATCCATTAGGCCAAGGCCAGCAAAACGAACAGCTGAAGTATTTGCTTTTAACTGAAGAAATAATTGCATAAAAGCTGGACTCAGCTGGTTCGCACAGTGAAAACTCTGGGCGGTAAAAAAATGATTCTGAAGAGAGTTAGGATAGGATGATTAATTTTCACTGGTACCGAAGTCTGGTGGTGGGGGGGGGGGGGGCGGGGGCCTGGTGCATCATTTTCTATTTTGGCGGAAGATTTCTATTTTATTTTATTTTATTTTATTCTTACTTTACCCAATGCATAAAGCTAAAACAATGCTGTCGGGAAGTGAAAGCCCGATAGCGTCGCTGGAGATGCCGGATGTCATCCGTTAAAGGCAAAAAAGGGTTGCTCTTCCGAGGAGATGCGTGAAAGTGATTGTCATATTATTCAATGTCCTTTCAAAGACAAGTAATACAGTTTATAACACTTAAACAAAATAAATAAGAAGAGAAAAAAGATGAAGACAACAAGTCAGATCCATCTCCTAACCTTGAGATCTTCAAGTTGGACAAACATTGACTAGCGAAGAAGAAAAAAAAGAAAGATCGGAAGAAAAGAAATGCAAAGAATGATTTCTTGTTTCTATTGCTTTTGAATAAATTGTAATTTTCCGGCTACTCGCCCAAGTGTAATAATACAGACGCAAATAATCCAGAGCATGTTCATCCGAATATCTGTACATTATATACAAATGAAACCATACTTTGCAAGTATATTTTCTTCTTTGTTCCCCTTCAGCTTGTCCCACTGGAGAAGCAGCAGAAGGCAGAAATACTCCAGGGGAACATGATGTACATGACTTTAGGATTCACCTGATTCAAATGGGTAGACAATGGTAATAAAGGTGACACCTGCACGATTCATTCATGCCATATGTACAAAGTTGACAGACATTCCATTTTCTAGATTTTCCAGCTACTATATTCCAATCAATCACCTTCCCAACTTCTGATATATCTCTGACAGTGCACAATAAAGAATTGCAGCAGCGGGTGGTCTGGGCATTGAGCCCAAGAGTATATCTAACGCCGTTATGGACTGGCTTCCGTAAAATCTGGAATTCTCCTTTGAGCGTGTGGTGACAGCACTTCCTTCTAATGAACATCCAATGAATGCTCCTGACCATTCAGAAATTATGATATGAGCAGAAGGCGATGCGACAGAAGAAAAACCAAACTCAATACTACCTTGGTTATTAAGAAAACTCGACCTTTAAAACATTTAAGGAACAAAGACCAGAGCAATAAATACATGCACGGACGAATCTAGAAGTAGACCATGTTCATGCCCTTTTCCCAAACATTCATGGCTAGTTGACAGCCATATAAACATCATGGTGACTTGCGTCGAAAATAAAAATATTCTAATTCTGGGTATTACATCATTATATATTTTAGCAGCAGAACAAAGTTTGCCAGAGCAAGTGTATACCTTTACTGCAGCTGTATGTATAACAGGCAGCATAACCACCATCACCTGCTCGTAGATCAGCTTCAGCTGCCCGCCCAACAGGGCCAACTGCAGCACTCAGACCAGCACCAAATGAAAGATGTGCATTGCTGCCAAATGTCCTGATAGCATCATTTGTCCTCAATACTATTATAAAATCTGTCAATTCACCTCCAGCCTGCAAAGAACAGCCCTTTATAAAAGAACGAAAATAAACTCCCAAAAGATTGAATATCGAAGAACAAACTTGACACAAAATACATTCTCAACAATACGCAATGATCTATAATAATAGCAAACAACAGAATAATTGTTCAGTTGGAAAAATGAAAGCAAGTGTGCATATATGTTGGAAAAATTGGAAAGACAACATTTCTAATAGTAATTGTTCTGAACGACTAGTTAGAATCTGAAAATTCATCATATAGAAATTTTATCATGAATAGGATACTTTTAAGTGTATATAAAAATAAAGCTACCAGGGTCACCAGAGACAAGACTGATCCCCCACCTGAGCTCCCCATCCTACACCAAATGAAGATATAGCGGAGGGTGGAGACCATGAACCATCTTCTCTACGCGCAACAACAAGTCCGGTTCCAATATTATAGGTGACCACAACCCCCACTTTAACAACTGTAATTATTGCAAGGCCTTTTGCTTGCTGTAAAATAGCATCTGGAATTGACTTTTCAGGCTTCAGGGAACCTACCTGATAATTGCAATGCAATGATTTAGAAGCTAAGGATGGTACCAACATATCATACCAGAAATATGCAGTTTTATATATGTGAAACATCCAAGATCCTGTCTCTCATGCTGCTTCTAAATAATATGCTTTGTTTATTGTGTTATGCAATGCAAAACCTACAGTTATGGCCTGTCTGATAATTCATCTGTACACAATATGTCAAAATCAGCCATGAAAAGTAAATTGCTAGCATGAAATTGTAAGTGCTACCTTGTTATAACCGCGAATAGCATTTGCAGCCTTGTAAATCTCATGTTCCAAAGTTTGTCCCCATGGAAAATTAACCCAGGATCTTAAGGTACTAAGGTCCATAACGTCACGGGTTGGCAACTGGGCAGCATTGCTTACTTGGTCCATCAAATATGGCTGAACAGATTCAAGCCGCACACAACACACATCACAGACTCGTTGAGGATCTGCAACCCGAAACTTTACTGGCATTAAGCTCCTTCCTTTAGAGCATTCACCACAAAATATTCCTCCGCAAAACCTACAGTGATGCCTGGAGCACATAATTGGATGAAATCGAATGCCACACAGCATGCATGCAGAGGCAGCACTGTCTGCCAACCACTTTGGAGGGTCTGCTTCCAGAATTTCCTTTAAATTACCAAAATTGGCCTCGGTAAGAGTCTGAGCCATCTCCTGCCAAGCTTGCTCCAGAAGCTGAGTTGACATCCAAGAAAAGTTATACCTATGAACATCACTGGATATGGCCCTCACTTTTCCACGAGCGGCAAGTAGCATCTCCACTACTATGTCCCACATGGTCAACTGCTTCTCTTCTTCACAGAACTGGTTCCACCCCATGTCACCTTCAGGGAAATAACCACCATTAGAGGGAAAACCTCTGGCCCACTCTTCATGGTCACTTTCCAACATAGGTGGAACAGAAACAGGTATCCACACCCCAGTTTCTTCAGACAGCGGTGAGTCATAGAAAAAGTATTTCCCTTGCTTTTGTTGACAAGCTCTTGTTTCTCTCTTCTCGTAACTCCCCTCCCTAGATAATCGAGGTAACTCAGTGTCATGTTCCCCAGAGATTGTCATTCTTGGGCACCCAAATGTGCTAGAGGTTACAGAATGACAGTAATCTCTATGTTTTTCAGCTTCTGTGACATGCTGTGATCAGGATATGACCAATGCAAAAGATTAAGACAAAAATTATAGGGTGATGAAAATATAAATACTGGAACAAGATATACGCGGAGAAGTAGTAAGTGAAAAACACTTTGGACCATGTCTTTTCCAGCAATTCCATTCACATTGGAGAATCGCCAAATCAGCCAAATGCCAAAAAGAAAAATGAAAAACCCACACACTGGCAACAAAGCAAATCTATTTCAAAGTTAACAACACAACTCTCCAATTTGACTAAGATGGGCAATCACTAGCCGTTCCAATCCAAAGGCCAAAACAATTCGATTTGCTTGCCCACAATACATTACAAAGACAAGTCACAGGAATATTTGCTTAATTACGTGTTAGTATGTCCAAATCCAGCTGCAAATGATCAATAAGCATATTTTTTTCATGACCCAAAACAGCAATATAGAACAAGAGAGCTTATCACGATTAACGTATAAATACCTTTTCTTAATCCCCCAAAAGAAACCTATGCGCTAGGAATTGATAATGATACCAATGGAGCTACAAACAGATGAAACGCGAATATTGACAAAATCCCCAAAATCTATC
The DNA here is from genome assembly GCA_020615895.1 of Ceriops decandra. NCBI lineage: Eukaryota > Viridiplantae > Streptophyta > Magnoliopsida > Malpighiales > Rhizophoraceae > Ceriops > Ceriops decandra. The sequence goes on from JAHLGO010021097.1 coordinate 3,911,152, forward strand.
AAATAAAACAAAATAACCCAGAGTTTTCACACAAACAAGCAAACCAAGAATAAATTCGATTCAATAGAAAGCCGATAAGTGAATCGTACCGGAATAGAACCAGAAACCCTAGACTTCGATTTCTCGATTCCTTCTGCCAATTGGGGATATTCCATGTTTACACGCCTGCTGCCCTCCATCTATAGATAAAAAATAATCAAATAATTAATTATATTAAAGCCGATTAATTCGTAGGATTTTGGAGCTGAGACGTGTAAATTGCAATAGATTGGCCGAGGGTTCAATTGAGGGGGACAAAGGAGACTTTGGCTTATGTTATTTGTTTACGGTTGTGGATGACCGAAAAGCCGTGTTTGCTTCCACTCCTGTCTTCTACAGTTAGTTTATTGAATTTATTGTTATTATTATTATTGAAAAACAAAAACAATTATACCGTATAATTTATTCATATCTTTATTTTATATCTATCTATATTTTCTATATATAAATATATATTTTCGAACAAAATTTAAATTTTTACTTATATGATGAATTAAAATATTTTATAGTTATAAAATTTTCATTATAATCTAATTAAAATTGTATAAATTAATAAATATATTTAATTGCAATTATAATTTTTTAACAAAAGAAAATCAAAGACAAAGATTAAAAAAAGATTATTCTCAAGTAATCTTTTT
>JAHLGO010021097.1:3912231-4052410 GCA_020615895.1 Ceriops decandra
TTCAATTTTTTCTTAAAACAATAATAATCAATAGATTTAATATATCATAAAAACTTAAAAGAAATATGGTGAAATTTAGGATAGGTCGATTTATGGTATTGATTGATTAAACAATAGATAAGAGAAAAGAAACAAAAAAGTTAAAAGAGAATTTAGATTGGCTGATTAGCTTTAAAATTGTATTCAATTATATACCAAAGAAGTTATAAAGAAAAAAGATACAAAGAATTTAAGTCGATTTTCTAGACTTATACTTACAATCAATTAGACATTGAGAAAGTTAGAAAGTCGACTTAGCCAACATCTACGATCAATCGATGAGATTGAAGAAGGTAGCATGAAAATGTTATAGAAATTTTAGGTTAGTCAATTAGTCCAAGTGTTGTAGTTGACTAATATTGTTGAGAGAAAGTTTTTTATTTTTAAAATTAATTTTCTTTATGAAAAGGAATCAATTCCTAAGTGGCTAGTTTGTTGTGTTTGTTTATAAAAAGGTTGTTTTTTTCTTTTTAGAGTATGAGAAAGGTGGGAAAATTGCAAAAAATGTATAAATATACTAAAGGCTTTATATTGAGCTTAATGATAGAATAAAAAGAAAAAGAAAAAGAAAAAAAGATTAAAAGTAAGAGCTTTAAATGAGAAAAGTTAAGATTGTAAATAAAAAAAAAGGAGTACTGTAACGAAAAGTGATAGAACATGAGTCTTTAAGTTGTGAAGAACCATTAGCTTTTATGAAAGCTTTATGGTTGTTTAAGTCATCTTAATCTAGTGTAAATGGTTGTTTTCACTTTACAAAAGAATAAAAAGTCAGTTAATTAAAACTCTTAGAGAATAAATTTTAAGGAGTAGACATAGGCTCTAGTTTGAGCTGAATAGCTATAAATCATTATATATTCTCTCTTTTCTCTTATATTATTTACTTTCAATTATTTACATTATTTACTTTGTCATTTATACTTTGATTATCTTGTTATTACTTTCTTGATCATTCAATTTAATTTTTTGGTAAAGTTTTGCTACGTATGTAACATCACTCATATTGTAATTAAACGATCATAATTTATATAAAAGAAAAAAAAAGTAACCTTAATTTATTAAAATTTGTACTAAAATATTTTTCTAAAAGATAAACATGTTTATATAAAAAGTGAAATTCTTAACTTCACCCTAGGATCTACTAGTCAGTGATACTGAGAGGGGAGGTGAATCAATATCACATCCTTTAAAAAAATTCTGATAATTTAAGCCAAAATATTCTACTTCTTTAATACTTTAACTCTCGTCAGTTGATTTCTCATCATTTGAAGATTCTTGATCATCATCTACTTGAGAAACCAACATATCCTTTAAAGCATCATCATCTTCTTTTTTAGAATCTTCTTCATCTAGCTTGCTTAAAAAATTCCTTCTTTTGGATCTAAAAAGTTGTCTTTTCCTTTTGGCACTTGAATTTCTATCTTTAAAATAGTTGGATTGCTTTCTTCTCGTCCTTGGAACCAACTCATAATTATCATCATTGTTTGCTTTTATTCTTTTTGGTTATTTACTAAAATCCCCTTTTAGAGGAGAAGGACGGATTGTTAGTGTCAATGATTTAGAAGACTTATCTTCTTTAATGTTATTGTTGTTAAAGGTGATGTTGAATCTTATGGTTTTGGTTCTTGGTTATTTAATAGCTATTGAATTAAAACTTCAATCTTTTAACCTATGTTAGAATGATCCTATACCATCATTGATGTTAAGTTCCATTTACATATAATTGAAGTTCGTATCAACTTAGTAGTTACATTTGTGCAATTAACACTATTAATGATCCTATTACATGCCTTATTTTTTATAAAACATCTTATTTGAAAGACGTTTTCTTGTTACACCTTATTTTCTTCCTTTATTAGCATATTCCATATTTACCTTATAATGAGAGCAACTACATCAATTAAATACTCCTCTTTATCACTTTCATCCTTTCATGGTGTCACATTCAATATCCTAATTATTGTCATTTAATCCTCATGTTAACTTTTCTTTAATAACCTCTTTTATGATGAGCTTATACTCTTACCTTTTACCATTTTAACTTCTTTTTAAGGAATTAAATAAGCTAAATCAATAACATTAATATTAAATGATCTAAACTCATAGAATAAAATAAATGAAGGAAAATTAAACTAATAAAAAATAAGAAGTTAAGGAGAATGAAACTATTTAACTTCTATCTCAATCACTCAAAGTTGACTTTTTAAAAAAAATTGATGGCTAACACAAAACATAAGTAGAAAACTTAAAATAGCAAACAAAATTGAAAACAATGCTTTTTAATGTTTATACACTCAAATAAATAAATAAAACAAAACAAAAAGATTACAAATAGACTAAATGACATGTTTGAATGATAATGTGCTTAAAAATGAATTAAGCAAGAAATAAACAAATTTGAAAACCAAAACTTAAAGAATTTATTGATCCATTTGGATTTAAACTTAAACTCCAATACCAATTGATGTAAACTATAAAAAACATGACTTAAAGGTCCTAACACACATAAATAATCAAACAAAAATCCAAGAAAGGTATATCTAATTTCAAGTATCTAAGACCAAGACTCAATATTTAAAGAAATTCAAATCAAATGTGTATATATATATATAAAGATATAAATGTCATGCTGAAAAGAAGAATTAACTTGAAAATGATAAGTCAAGTTGGAACACAACAAGACAATAATCTTAATAATTTCTTAAAATTCAATGGAAAATCTAAAATAAGGCTTTTTACTTTTTAATTACCATAATTGTTTGTTTCGTGAGCTTATAGAAAGGTGTTTATTTATAGATTAAAATAACAATTCTAAAATTAAAGATAATAATAGACTTTTAAAATACAGGAACACTCCTATTTTATTAGAAAAAAACCAAATCACAATTAGCAAATTCTAATTTTATAACAAACTCCTATTTAGGAGTTAATTTTATTACATAAACTTAATTCATGAGATATTTCAATCATATTAAAAAAGACTTATTTCTCTTATAAGATTGAATTCATATCATTTGTAGCTTAATTAGCTTAAATATACTGAATTAGCTATTTAGTACTTTTTTCATTTTTTTAGCTAACACTTATGATTGAATTTTCTGAAATGTATAATGGATTTCTTAAATCTCTTAAATCATCTTAAAGCTTCTCATCACATTATGTCCAAATTGTTTTATATTTATAATTTTGTTAAATATATTTTAAAGTGTCTAACTTGTACTAAAGAAGTATTAAACAAATATCATATCCAATACAAAATACACATTATTTATAATTGTCTATTTGTATTTTATAAACTAAACATGTGTTTAAATAAGAAGATAGATGAAAGAAAATTTAAGGGAACATTTAGGTGAGAGTAATTTTACTAAAGAATAAAAATGAGAATAAGTGATTTCATTCTCATTTTTCTATTTATGGAAATGAGATTTATTTATATATGAGAATTATTATTCCTTAATCTCACTTTCATTCTCTTTTTTATTTTCTCTATAAAATAGATAAATATAATTCATAAAAATAAATAATATTACTAATAAATGTTTTTGTATTATAATGAACTTAAATAATTTATAATTATTTTAATAATTAAATTATTAATAATAATTATAATAGTGTTATTAAAATAATAATTATTATTATTGATAGTACTATAATGAAAGAAAATTTGTATGAATTATAAAATATTCAAATTATTAATTAGTAAATTATTTTTTACTATAAAATTGTTATGTTAATATATTTGTTTTAAATTTTGAAATTTATGATTTATTGATTATCATAATAAATATTCTTTAAACAAAATTTTAAATAATAAATAATTTAATATTTATAATAAACAAAATTTTAATTATATATTAATTATTTATCTTTTTCTTATAATAATATTTTATTCTAATTCTGATTTTTAATTTAGACAAAATGCTACAAAAAGAATTTGATATTAATTCCATAGTAAATCAAATATGTTATAAATTTATTATTCTATTTCTAATTTAACTTTATTTGTATTATGATTCTAAATTATGAACCAAATAGGTCTTAAAAGTGGAGAAAATTTTTATTATTAAAATATTTTATCATATGAGAGAGAACAAAAATTAAACTTTTTTTTTCGTAAAATAAAAAATGTGAAAAGAAGAAAAATAATATATATGATAATATTAGTTCTACTTTCTGTAATAAAACTACAATATATATATATATATACATACATTTAATAACAATAATAAAGTTTTTTTTAATTAAAATAACACTGAAATACTTCAATTCTAATAATAATGGATAAAGTAGATTAAAGAAAAAATTAATTTTTTTAAAAATATATTTTTAAATACAAGCTTTATTTTTTTTTTATTTTTCTCATTTTCTCTCTGTTTTTTTTCCCTCTCTTAAGTACAATGCAAAAATTTACTTTGATAAGAGACATTAAAAAATCATAAAAAAATTTGCTAAACGATGTTGTACATTACAAGTCGTTGTGTGTGTGTATATATATATATATGTGTGTGTGTATATATATGTGTGTGTGTGTATGTATATATATTTGCCGAAGATCGAGTATAGTATGTACTACGGTCAGCAGAGCATCTCATAATCATAATAGAAAAAGAGAAAATAAATACAAATAAAATTGAAAATAGAGACGGGAATATCCAGTGGAACGAAGTCTGGACGGTCCCACTGAAATCTAAAGCGTGTCCGTCTCCTCTCGGACATGGCGAAGACGAAGTCGACAGCCAAAAGGCACTCCATCGTCTCCTACGCACTCCTCCTGGTCATCCTTGCAAATCTGCTCCAATCTTCGTCCTCAGCACTGCATGGCGAAGCTAGCAAAGACGGATGGTCACTTGATTCACGCCGCCGGGGCGTATTCGGCTTACGAGGAAACCCCAAGAAGCCGCAGATCATCCCCAACTGCGGTGAAATGGTTTCGAGATCTCAGTGCTCCCAGGACCTCAAGTGCCGCTGGTGCAAAAGCGAGGCCCTTGATGACATGTGCTTCACCAAGGCCGAGGCTTGGCGGCTGCCCCAGCAGGTCTTTGTCTGCGATTGAATTTCTGTTTCTTCTTTCTGGGTTGCTGGTATTGGAAAAGTAGGAAAGTGTGTGACTTTGGGATAATTCGGAAGAGCTTCTTGTTGCTATTGCTGTTGTTGCTTAAAGAGTTTTTTCTGAGGTGGGTTTTTCTTCGATTTCCCTTATCTGTAAAGGGTTAGAGAGATTGGACATACCATAGAGGTGGGTATATTGTTTCTGTGAATTTTTAACTGTTTGATTAGCAGATGTTCTAGAAGAACTATTGATCCGGTTGGTGATTCCATCTTTAGAAGTTGAAGATGAGGGAATTCGAAATTGATGGTAACGATGGTTTACGCTGTTTTTTATCTTTATTCTCTACATCTGGTTGCTTTCCTCCATTCATTACTAGAATCTAGTCATGCAGCTTTGCTGCGAGCTTTCATTGTGATTCAATTGCGCCTATTGCAAGTACAATGACGTGAGGCAAACCCAGTGTGATTTAGTGTTACATGGTCACATCCCTGCAGAAATGAAAATTTCTGATTAAGCCTAGTTGTGGAAGAAAATCATTGTTGGGAATGTCCTTCAAGATGAAAGTTTGCAAAGCTACCATGCAGTAGCTCCCTTTGGCTTGCTTTGTTGCTTTGCTTTCTTTCTGCTAAGGCATATTATCCTTCGGATCTGTACTAGGCATAATTCCTGAAATTTTTGGTATTTGTGCCATATGGTAGCTTCATAAAAATCCTTGCTGTTACAAAAATAGCAGACCCACCAAAATTGGAACTTAAAATAGTTTCCAAGTATCTATCTTGGGGATTGTTTTTCTCTTAATTGTAATAACTGATGAGAATGCCAAAGGATGGAGTGTGGTGTTTCAACATAATAATTTGAACATTTCATGCTCTGCACTTAGGTTCTGCTGTTTTCAACGTTGAGGTATTGAAATGATCACATGATGATAGTGGGTGGCTTCTTGGAGTTGTAGGATTGATGTGTTCACTAAAAACTTCGTTTGCAATGGGGCTCTGGATCCCAATTAAGTATTTGGCTTCAACTCCATCTCCTATGTGGTACTTAGTTCTTGCCATGGATTTTTTTGTGGGGTTTCATTTGTGCATTAGCCAGTACTTTCTGCCGTGATAAAGCCGCATGTGGTACCTGTCGCTTCTTATGTTATTTTGCGTAAGGGTCATGGATACATTTTAAAGCCTGTGCACATCGAATACTGAACATGTCACTTCTCAATAAGAATGCAAGGGATCGTTATTTTATTTTTAAGATTTTTAAAATTGTTATTTTAATTTATAAATAAGTATTTTCTTGTAAACTTAAAAGAGCAGGTAATTTATATAAATTGATAAGTAAGAAAACTTTCTCTTTAGGTAATTCATTAAATTTTAAAAATTTATAAAAATTATTGTCTTATAGCAATGCAACTTGATTTATCACTTTCAAATTTTTTCTTTTTGAAAGTGTAGCATTTATATCTTTGTTTATATCTTAAATTTGTATTCCTTTAAACATTAAGTATAATTTTTGTGTGATTAAAATTTAATTTAGTTTTCTTAAATTCTTATTCAATTTTTTTATGCATGTTGGGTCTTTAAGTCACATTTTTTTTTTGGAATTGACATCACTTGGTATCATAGATTTAAAGTTTAAATCAAGTTTGTCTATATAAATTGTAATTTTTCTTTTGTTTTCTTTTCGGTCATATTTTATATCCCTTTCATTATTTGAATCTATAAACTTGATTTTATCTTTTATTGTCTTTAAATTCATGCAAAAAAAAAAAAAAAAAGAGAAAGAAAATGAAGAAGAAGAAGAAGAAGAAAAAAAGAAAATTATATTTGATTTGGCAAAAACACAAAAGAATGTAATTATGTCTTTTCTATTTAATAAGTAAATCTTATTTGGATAGTTTATAATATGAGAGAACTCTAAATTAAATGTATTTATTTTATTTCTTTAGTTCTTATAAGGTGATTTTGATTGATGTTATTTAATTCAATAAATGATCAAGAGAATAAAGGTAAGTAAGGGGAAAAACAAGATGTATGAATAATATTATAATGAATAGCCAATTTATATAGTGTGCAAATATGAGTGAGAGTATCATAGTGTGGGGGTGGAGTAAAACAAATAAGCGAGTGTTGTATGGGGTTTCTTTTTTTAATTTTTTGACAATTCTTTTTAACTTTTAATTATATCAAACAACAAAAATAAAAGAGTAGTTAAAAAGGGAAAAGTGATAATTTTGAAGATATTTCTTTTAATGAAAGGGGGAATAATGGGAACTAAGTTAATGTGTGTAGTAATTTATTGGACATAAATGAGGTCCAATTATAAGAGTTAAAGTTAAAAGAATGCAAGAAGTTTTAAATAGGTTTATTGAAATTATTAGGATTAAAAGCAATCATAAGAAGAGAAACATCAACATTTTATTAATATGATTAAAGTACTTAATGAACCAAAGTTAGGTAATAAAAGTTAATTATAAATATAAAATTTTAATAAATATAAATATTTATATATTTTAGAAGCTTATTATCTCTTTATTTTTTTTAGAGATTTTAGGAGTGTTTTAACGAATTAAGAATAAGAGTATTTTTATATTTTAAAAATTTATCATTACTTTAATTTTAAGATTTTTATTTTAGTTTATAAATAAGTATTTTCTCATAAATTCAAGACAATAAATAATTTATGTAAATTCAAAAATGAATAACTTTATTTTTGCATTCTTCATTAAACTTTAAAAATTTATCAAAATTATTATTTCGTGGTATTCCAACTTAATTTATAATTCCTAAATCAATTTTTTAAGCATAGTGTTTATATTTTTTGTTTTATACTTTAGATTTGTGTTCTTTTAAATATTATATTTAAATTTTGTATAATTTAAAATTAATTCCTCGTATGTATATAACCCTTAAGTTACATCTTTTGAGATTTATATCACTTAAACTTAAAATTGAATTTTTTCCAAGTGAAGAAATTTGACATAAAATAAATAGTCTAAAAACTTCATAGATTAAGAATATCATCAGAAGAAGCAGAAGTAAAAAATAAAAAAATAAAAAAATAATTTTTAAATATAATTCTACTATTCAAATTATTCAAAAATTATGTTGAACATTCAAGAATATTTATTTTTTATTTTTAAGGATTCTTTAATTAATCATTAAAACATTTTTTCATTTAAATTATGGTATTTTTTAATTAGATGATTTTTATTATATAAATATTTGTAACCTTAATCATTCTAATGAATAAATATTTTCAATAAAAACATCATTTTTATTATTATTATTATTTTCTCTTTGAGAGAGTTTGTTTCTCAAAATTAATGAAGCATTAACCTTATTTTCTTCAAGTCCACCCTTCTGTGTTTGGATCAATTAACAAGTTCACAATCCTCCGTACAAGCCAGTTTATCTCATGGTCGTACGCAAACCACTAATCATTCAAGCAAAGGAAAATTTATGTGATGCCCACATGCATAACAATTTACATTTTGAACCGTTAAGCCAGGAGAATAATAATAATAATAATAGCTTAAAACAAAAACGCAATCTTAGAGACTAGTTTTTTAGTCACCAGGTTTGAAAAATGGTTTCATAGGATCCAGTTTTTATATAGATCGAAAGATTTCACAGTATTCCGGTTTTACAGTGTTCTCGTTTGACTGGATTCCCGTTTCACTGTTTCACAGAACTTCAGTTTTACATGGTATTCTGATTTGACATAGGTTCACAGTATTCCGAATTTACAAGGTTTTGGTTTTGGTTTCGGTTTCGCAAAAGAATTTACATGCCGAGAGTGATCGTGTTTCCTGACCACAAATTTGTCTTAGGGGCACAACAGGATATTCCATAAATTGACTTACATAATAAGCCAAATTCCTGCACACACCATGGATGACCAAAGGGAAATTCCGAATGGAGTGCTCAAATCCCCTTGCCTTAAAGGAGAAGCCTTTAAAGTAATATTTCTCCCCCTCTCTCTCACCCTCTGCAAAGGATGTCCGACATTCACCATCCATTTCCCAAAATTTTATAATTTCCTCATGGTTTTTGAATCATTTTTCACAGCTCTAGAAACCAGATACAACTGCATTTTCGGGCTTTTCCTTGCTTCTTTTAGTGTTTCATCGAGTATAATCTATTCACAATCCAGCGATCCCTGATGGAAGACCTAGCTAGCTTATAACGCTTGAATGTTGGAATTAGTCCACTCAATGGGTCAATCGCACATTACATAACACCTGATTTATACAACAAGTATACAGTACAAAAAAATAAAAAAAATTGATGGAAAACTAAAACGTTAGGGTGCCATACCTAATGGAACTGTACATGTTAAAACCATAAAGGTATTGCATCCTATCCTGACATTCACTCTTACGTACATCATTGTTGTCAAAGTTCATATCCCTCTCAGCATCAATTTTGCTCTGGGACATTGTTTGAATTAGAGTTGATGAGCGCAGAAACATCCCTGGGTCTCGTATTTGGAATGATTAAAGATCTACAACATATTAGAATAAACAGCAACTCCATCAAAAATGTCAGCAAACTGGTCCATACGAACATGGTTTTCTTCCAACACCACAAAAATCTTTTAAAAAAAGTAAGTTCAGACTCCAGTACGAGTGATGCATCATATATTTCAGGGATCCCAGCACCAGCACGAAGCTCAGCTCGTTGTTCAATTGTAACCCTTAAGCAGGAAGTTGGTACATCTCCCTCAGTAAAGCCCCTTATCTTCAATTCCAGAGTTTGGGATTCTGATATGTAACCAGCAACAAGAGGTGCGATCTTTAGGAAAGTCAATAAGATGCGTATGGGCTCACTCTTGAATCTTAACATGCAAGGGTAGCTTTTGCTAGAAAGAATTTTACCATCTGCAGAGAGAAACTGTACCCGGACCTTCAAATGAACAATAATGATGTAAGACAAGAATTCCTCAAGCAGAGGTAGTAAACATCCAAATCAAAGTGGAAATGCAAATGATAAATTGTCATCAACTTTAATTCTCCGCATTATCCTTCGTTTGTTCATTGTATCAGTTTAACATAACCCAACCAATTTCAAGGCTTCTTAGCATGTGTGACCCGTGTAGTCTACATTTCTAAACTAAATGTCATGTGCCCAAACAATTCATGGAGATGTTTTGGTCAACACATATGTTCCATTATATCACTGTTACATTTACCACATAAACCTGTCACAAAAATTTTTTATGAAACAGCCACTGTTGTTCTAGACTCTTGGTTATTCGGGAGAATGAAAACTACTCTTAAAGAGATATCATGATTTTATCACAGGTAATTGCTTCTCCACATACCAAGAAACTGTAATTAGCTAGCAATAAAATTTACATCAGAAAAACCTGTGCCCCTCTCTCTCTCTCTCTCTCTCTCTCTCTCTCTCTCTCTACCAGAATATCAGTTCTAATAGACTGCAGGTCACAGACAAATATGCAGCATCACGATCATTTTAAGTATCTTAACCAAAGAAAGTAGTACCTGGAAGATCCCAAGATTTCTGTTATACTCTGACTCCGGCAATGTCATTAGAACATTCACTTGCAACCTGTGATTACGAGGTATAACTCGTCGCCTAGAACTCTTTAAATTCTCAATTCTCTCTTTACAATTCAATCCACAACCAACACCATCACACGACTTAACGGGCACATATGCAACCGGAATGCTTTTTGTATAATCGAAACTCAAATGCTGCTTTATTTGCAATGGCTTCTCTACCAAGTAACTCATCAAAAACCCACTAATCCCAATAGAAAGTACCAACAAACTGCACAAAATGGTACAAACATAAATGGACCAAAACAATCCCCACCCAAATTGCAATAAGAGCTTCCATATTGTTTGGTGCTCATCTAAATTCAATGACCCACCAATCAAATTCCACAAAGAACCCAACTTTTGAACCAAGCATCCTCTACAACGCCTAATACTCCCAAAGGGGTCCGTTAAAAATATGTAAGAGTAATACAAAATCGAAACTGGAAACTTAACGAAATTAACAAGTAAATTTAACTGAAACCCAACTGCCCTAACTACCAATCCAGCCATAAATAAAAGTAAATCCGTACAGGAAGATTCATTTGGTTCGGCCACCGAGTCCACCGAATTACTGGGCCCCTCTTCATTCTCTGCGGTCACCGTGGATTCCTCTTTCTTGTCTCCACCACCCAAGGCCTCAATTGACTCAACCCAATTCAGGCTCGGCCGGGTTGACTCAGTATTCTGCAAATTCTTCTCAGTTTCCGTCAAATCTCGATGAAGTTTGTACCTTTTCTCTCTAACACCCTTTTTCGCGTAATGAACTGGGGTCAGGTCCGAACTAGATTCGTCGGATTGAGCACAGGAGACTCCAAGGCGACGGGCCGGCCTTCTCCGTAGAGAGGAGGAGATCTCCGGCGATGGATTATCAGAGGAAGGGATGGAAACGGTGGCGTCGGACGTGGGTGGATCTGATTTGGGTGCGTCACGGCGATCGTGAAAGGGGAAGTCGTCGAGCGCGTCAAGGAAGACGTCATCGTCGAGGTTGTGGTCGGCGGGGTTGTTTAGCCGTGGCGGCTCCATTTAGGGGTTGCAGTCGGGGCCCCCCTGCTTATTATTGAATATGAAATGGAAGGGGTAAATTATGGAAAAATTAGAAATATTGAAACATTTCTGAAATTTCTAAATTCTTCCCCGACAAAGTGTGAATTACACAATATTGAATAGGGATTCCAATTTTTATTTACTAACATTTGTTGTTTTTTTTTTTTTCTTCTTCTTTTATCTGCTTAATTATTCTTTTTTTTTTTTTTTGGTTCAAATAATTTTGTTTTGATCACAAGTGAGCTTTCGTTAAGGGGTATGCGTAAGAAAGGCTTCTCAAATTTCTCGAAAGAATGTTCTCAGAAATATGTTTTCCAATAAAAGGAAATTAGTATAAAAGGAGTTCATGTGAAAAAGAAAAACAATAGCTTATTATAAAAAAATAAAATAAAAAAAATAATAATAATAATAATAATGACACAAAATCCTTAATGCTTTAATTTTATCACTAATCAAATTTACCACATAACCCATCATCAACCTTAGAAAATTATCACGTTTTACCTTGAAAGCTTTAATTTCCATCAATTATTCTTATTTTATATTTCTTCAAAATTACAAGCAATTTGATAATGCAATTTGAGAGTCTATTCCTATCGTCAAATATTAATATTAATATTAATATATATACATATATATTTTAACATTTGTCCAGCGCAGGGAAACAATGGGGGCAAAAAACGTCAAAAAAAAAAGAAAAAAGAAAAAGAAAAGAAGAGTGAATATAATATATATTAACGTAATATAATATAATTTTAAAAGATTAAATAGTCAACTTTTTAAAGCATTTATAATGGATGATGATATTAAATACATTGTGATATTAATAATTGTTGCATTATGTTAAGTACAAAATATTTGTGAGGAATAATAATAATAATAATAATAATAATAATAATAATAATAAATAGTCATCCTTTTGTGTTCTACGACCGTGGCATCAAATTCCCATCAGAGACCCTGAAACCGTTAAAAATGTTGAGAGTTTCGGTTATCATTCGATCGGAAAAAATCTTCAACAACTTCGCTGAAGAAATCGAGAGATGCTTGGATTCTGTCGTCTAATGCTTCTCGACACTTCCCAAGAAAACCCCAGAATTATTGCTTCCCAACATCAAGAAGATTTCAAAATTGGAAATCTGTGAGATTGCAAAAGATGTGGCGGTTATGCCTATTCATTTAGAAATCACCTAAACATGAATATGATACGTACAAAGAAGCAATATTTTGAAAATTAGATTTTATAATATAATTCTATTCACAATAATAATAATAATAATAATAATAATAATAATAATAATAATAATAATAATAATAATAACAACATTATTAATAAGTACTCTAGAATTATTTATTTAAAATATTATCATTAAATGTTAATTTTAAAATTTAAAATTAATTATTTTTATATAAATAATATTATAAATGATATACTTAAATAAATATAAATTAAAGTTATCGCTATAATTAAAAAATTTGTATTAATCTAATAACTAATTCCTCTACCTTAACTTTTACTATAATTGTATATTCTTAAATAGAGTTTTTGTCTGTATTAAGAACACAGAGAATTAGTTACACTTTTATGTATATAAATTGTGTGATTTAAATTAAATGTATTCATCAATACCCAAAGTAATGGTTCTTAATAGTACAATAATATTCAAAACTTATCCTTATTAATTGGTTTATGTTATAAGAACATTATTTTGAAATATTTCTACACTATTAATGGAAAAATTAGTCTAACATTCTCTCATTTGCTCTAATTACAATCAATTAATCATTATGCAAAAATAATGATAACAATATCTTACAATCTTATGTTGTAATTTCATCGTAATGTCATAATATAATAAAATATTAAGTGTGAGTTATGATGATTATATTCTATTTATTTAGAACACTTTTTTCTGTATACTACAACACTTTCAATTTATCATTCATAACTTATAAGATATATAAGACTTCATAATAATCCATAATAACATCTCATAAAATATTTTCTATTATTTTTAAATAGTAATATGTACAATGTTATAAAATAATAGGAATAATGTATATTAGAAACATATTATTGAGTTTAAAGTGTCAGTATAATCACAAATTATCATTATTATAGCCAAGCTTCATTTTGAGAACATACTACAAATAACTTTGGTTACAAACATTTTGTCAAAGGATTTATTATCATTAAATCCACATTAATGTACTTAATAAACACTTTCTATCATGGAACCTTCTACTTATTGGTAAAATACTTTAATTCCATATGTTTAACACTTTTTGAGTAATTTTTGGAGTAGAATACAGTTATGAAATCATCACAATAATTTTTTAGCAACATGATAATGGTGTCCTTAACTTTAAGTGATGAAATAAAGTTTTGTAACTATAATGCATGAATTATAATTTTAAAACATACTACAAATTTCATTATTATGGTGGATGAAACAATGGTAGATTTCTTTATATTATCCTTCAGTTAACAAGAACAAATAACCAAAAGTAAACTTTTTACTATCAATGCATCCAATAAAATTTGAATTTGAATATCTAATTATTTTTAAATAATTATATTTTTTTGTAAATGAATATATAATTTTTAATTTCTCACAAGTGTTGCATCACTTTCTTTATAGCTTTCTAATAATCCATTCTAGGATTATTGTGATATTTGCCCAACATTCTAACCACAAAATTGATATTTAGTCTAATATAAATTTACAAATACATTAAACTACCACCAATAAAGGCATATATAATAAATTTTATTTCCTTTCATTTTACATCATTTTTGGGATAGTGTATAAAATTAAATTTATCACCCTTTTATATGGGAATAGACCTAAGTGAACAATAATTCATATTGAATTTCTCTAAAATCTTTTTAATACAATCATTTTAAAATAATCTTAACAATCCTTTTGATCTAGTACAAAATATTTCTATTTCTATCACATAAGATGTTTTTCTCATATCTTTCATTTCAAAATTTTTTGAGAGAAAAATCGTTAGTTTCATGTAATATATTTAAATTATTAGTAGCAAGCAAAATATTATTAACATATAAAACTAAAAGGATGAACTTACTCTTATTGATCTTTTAATATTTATTACTCACACTAACTTTAGCAATCTCAATAAATCATGCATTACCATTTTCTATAATTCTTAGAATATGGTTTGAGTAAAAAAATATATACCTTTTAAACTTCGTTAGGTAAACAATAAAGTAACTACCAATTGTTCTTAAGTTTAATTTCTTTTCATATGAATTATACATTCTTCCTTCCTTTAGGTAACCTCAATCATGTAGGTGTCATAAACTAGGCTTCCTTCCTGTTTATAAACTACCTTACTATAAACCCTATTTAATAAATAATTTGTAATTTTTAATATATATAGATAAAGATTTAAATAGAAAGGAGTTAATTATCATGCTCCAAGCTATATTCATTAATCTTTAATTATGTCTTTCTACCACAATATTTTGTTAAAGTATGCTTAGTATATATGCATATATGTCACAACTTTTAAGGAATTTTGTGAATGGAGCTAAACACTATCTTGACTTATTGTATTTACCATAATATTCATTATCTCTCTTATAATTTTTACCTTTTTGTTTAATTACCTTCTAACCTTTTTTATGTATAGCTTAAAGGCATCCAAAGATTAAAATTTTTCATGAAGTAAATAAAAATAATCATAACATGAAAAATTATCTATAAAGGTAATGAAATATTTTCTTTTGTTAAAGGCTAAGGTGTCAAAAGGTTAATAAATATCAATGTATATTATTTTAAAAAGTTTGGTTTTTATTATGACCACTTTTTTATTGTGTTTAATTTGTTTATCCTTAATGCAATTAACACATGTTCCAAGACTATTAAATCTAGATTTATAAGAATCTTATTATTTACCAATCTTATTAAGTATGACCCAATCTAAATTAAAATCTAAATTTTGTCAAATTCTCTCTTTATATATTTGACCTAATTATTTATACCACAAGTAGAATTTTTATTTATTATGCTATATTTAAATCTAACATTGTGGCATATATTGAGTAAGGAATTGACAAAATTATAATCAAATTGTAGTTTACATAAATCATCAATAAGAATATTTAAACCAATAATATTAGTATTCTTATATAAACTAAAACTACCAAATCCAAACATAACATTTACTCCAAAATTATCCAATTTAGAAACTAAAATAAGGTTTCTTCCAACTAAATGTATATGAGAGTTGGTAATAGGTCTAAATAATTGCCAATATTCAAGACCAAAAGATAAGTTCCTATCCTTTTAATTGGAGTCTTTATACAATTTCCCATTAAGAGAAAATCTTTAATTGGATTTATTGTTTAGATTGTAATGAATCCTTACATTATATTGGATATATGAGCAGTAACACCTTAATCAAGTCACCAATTATTATGTGTAACTTTAGTTAAATTTGATTTGAAACATACTAAGACATTAAATTTACATTTTTTTTTTTAACTAAGTCTTATGTTTTGAGCAATCTTTATGGTGTTTAAACTTCTTATACAAGTGATATTTATCAACCATTCATTCATTCTTTCTTTTCAACCTAAGAAGTATAAGTAGGTTCTTTTCTTTTTTTAAAAAAATGGTCTTTGACATTCATTCCTTTCCTAGCTTGTTTACCAATAAGATTAATAGAGTGACTCATTTGATTTTTTAATCTTATTTTCTCTTGAATAATCATACTAGTCAATTCATTAATATTCTACTTATTCTTTATAGTGTTGTATTAATTTGAAATGACCTATACTTAGAAGGTAGTGAATTTAAGATGAACTGTAGTAGACAAGATTTCTCTACTATTAATTTCAAGGTCCTAAGCCTTATTGTAATATTAGTCATTTTAATAATATACTTTTATATGATTTGTAATGTAGTAAATTTCATGGTCGTGAGCTTTGTCATTGGAATAACAATAAGAGTCTTATTCATAAAATAAAAGCATTCTTTCACAAACTACAAAAATTCTTTTACATTTTTTATTTGTGTAATAGTTGTCTTAATAATGTTGATAATAATTATTTTTAAAAGCATAAGACTCAATTTGTTGCTTTGTTCCTATGCTTTTTTATATAACTTCTATACCTTATTGCTTAAATCAATAATGGTAGCAAGCTTGGTTTTCAATAATGCCAAATCAAAATCCATAGCAGTTAAGTGGCAATTAACTTGTTCATAATGTTTAGAGAAATTTAATCCATTGAATATAACAATAGAAGCATACAAGTGAATAGAAATAGTTGTATAATTATAAATGCTCATAATTAATCATAATTAGTTTCAATCAATAATCAAAATGTATAATACCATATATTTGGAAAATACTATAATAAATTGTCATAAGTAAATACCATATTAAAAATTAATATGTAATTAATTATTTTTTAATTAAATATATTTGATATCATTGGATAAATAAATATATTTAATAAAAAATATTAATATATCCTAATAATGTTATTAATTAGTAAATACTTTTGGGCAAATCCTATAGTTCTATTAATTAGTAACATTAATTTATCCAATGACCTTTCATTCATTTGTATTTTATTAAAATTATGGATAAATGAATATTTATACATATCATTATTCATACTAACTTGGTCACTTTAGTGACTAATAAACTATAACTATAATTATGCATGAAATATATATTTATTTAGTTAATTTGATGACCATCACATCATATCAAATATCTATACATGTAAACATACATAGCATTATTTGAAAGGAACTAAAAAATTCCTTATGGCATAATTATGGAAAAATTAAAGCTTTTTTTTTTTAAATATCATAAATGTCGAATTTTAATAAAACCTAATTAAGAATTTCCAAAATTTAAAAGTCAAACGATTCAATTAAACAATATTTTTGATAAATTATAAGGGAATCAATTGGTATAAATATAAATTAAACATGTACAATTTCATTAGTTTACATAAAACCATAACAAATTAGTTTTCGAAATTAAATACATTAAAGAATAGTCATATATCAAGTATATATTTTATTATTCACAAATAGAAAATGATCAATTGCCAAATGTAGATTTTAATACCAGTTGTCAAATTATTGATTTAAAACATAATCATTAAATGCTAATTTCATAACTTGAAATTAATTATTTTTATGAAAATAATATAATAAATAATATATTCGAATTAGTAGAAACTGAAGTCATTAGTGTGATTAGAGAGTTGCTTCAATCTAATAACTAATTTGTTTCTCTTGACATTTATTATAATTACATGCCTTTAAATGAAGTTTTTGGCGTATGTTAGGATTAAAGAGGACCCGTCACACACACACACACACACATATATACAAATAAAATATATCCATCATTACCTAAAATTATAATCTTTAATAACGTAATAATGTATGAAACTAATTCTTATTAATCAGGTCATATTATGATTGATTTTTTTAATAAAAATATTATTTTAAAATATTCTCACACTATTAATGGAGAAAAAATTATTAGAAGTAATCTATAAATGTAAAATGAAAACTAAAGTTAATTTATCTCATATTTTGGTATTTATTCACCAAGGATAGTGTCATTCTTATACAATACAAAAATTAGGCAAGTGAAAAGAAAAAAGATTTTAAAAAATAATGCCCTTATTACAATATAGGAAACTTTATAAGTATATGGATTCTTAATTGGTATTTGCGAGTGAGTGAGATTTTTGGTTGGTGTTTGCAAATAAAGACAAGTGAAATATTTATAGTTGTAACTAACTATTTGAATCAATTTAATTCAGTCATTAGCATTCTTTTATAGAATTATAGAACATTAAATCTAATATCTGAGTACTCTTTCCTTTTTTTTTGGGATAAAATAATAAGGGAAAGATGGGAGAAGAAAAAGAAAATTGCAAAAAAAAAAAAAAAGATAATGGAAGAAAGATAAAAAAATCTTTCATTATCTTTGTGTTTGTAAAAGAGATTAAGGGAAGAAAAATAAAAAAATTTCATTTTGAAAGAAGCCAAAAATAAATGGAAAAAAATTTGATATTTATGACAACACTAACAATACTCTTTATAGTCAAAACACTAAATATTATTCTAAAACATTTGACTTGTCAACTATATATAAATCCTCTCATATATTTAATTTGATCACTAAATGTAAAAAAAATTATTTGTAGTCAATTTTTTTGATTCAATAATTCTAAATTTGTTTTCTTATTATTAGTCTTTCTCTTTTATAATGGGAGCTCTAAGGATTGGAGCAAACCATATGCATTTAACTATTCCATAGCTAAAGCCCCATTAAGTTAGCCAAAAACTCATAACAAGTTTCTTTTTGACCGAAAATGTACCAATTTAATTTAAAATTAAAAATATGTATATTTTTTACATACTTCCAAGCACGATAGAGCGTGGCCTTATCGTCTCATATAGTTAATGATATAAATCTCGAATATAATGAACTGGAACCCAACAACAACGTCACTAGGATCATTGTAAGTCAAGTTATGAAATAAACAATTTTGAACTAATGATTATAAAGCAACAATAAACCAAAATTATAGAAGGATTAGCTGCCACTTTTATGCAACATAAGATTGAAGAAGATAAGTCTATGAAAAACATAATCAAGTGTGCAAATCAATAAGTTCACAAAGAACCAATAGAAAAGATGCTCATTTGTATTGAAACTTAAGAGCAAACAATGTCTTTTATAGTTGTAAAATTGTATTCTAATGTCTCCCTTTCCCCCCCAAGTTACAGCTATATTTATAAACATATATAATACACAAATCCTAGTTACCATATGGGTTTATGACCTATTAGTGAAATACAACATAAGCTCGCAAAATTTCCCAAAAAATAAGCCCATATAAAGTACTAAACTCTATATGCATTGTGGGGTTTAAAACAACTAGAAGCCTAGCCTAATTGGTAGTTAAAACCCCAAAGAATCAGTTTATCCCAATGCCTATTGGTGTTTAGCCGTTGGACTTGCTGTGTTATCAAGGTTGCTACAATCGTGGCATTTGATGCTTATATGCCTTGGTCTAAAACTCGTTCCATAGCCTTATAGCTTCCCTTACTCCAAGATCCTAGCCTTGTCTTACTCATTTCTCACATAAAACACATTAAAAGGCCTTTGGGATGCTTCTGTACTCAGCTAATCATTTTAAGCAACCTTTTGCTCTTAGACTTGACAAATTAAACTATTAAACACTTCTCAAGCCTTTTGTGATCTCACCTTTGTCAATGGGCCTCTAAGATTATGTAAAGCATCAATTTCTTGGTTGTTTAATGCTGGTACAAGTGGTCCTTAATCATTTTCCTTTTTTTTTTAATAGGATTTGGCCTCAAATATGAACTTGTATCATCAAATAGGGAAAAATTATAAACATTAAATGTTGAACTTATACCATACTCATCTAGTAAGTCAAGTTGATGATAAACACTCTATGTTTATAACTAGTGACATTATGCACAACTCTATGGTAGGCAAACTCCAAGAATGGTAAACACTTTTCCCAAGTGTTAGAATTTTTACCGATTACAACATGCAATAAAGTACCAAGAGTTTGATTGACTACTACATTTTGACCATCAGTTGGTGGATGACATGTTGTAGAGAAATGCAATTTTGTACCAAGCTTACCCCAAAGTGTCCACCAAAAATGACTTAGAAACTTAAAAAATGATCAAATACAATACTCTTTGGTACTCCATGAAGTTTGACAATTTCCTTAAAAAATAGGTCAGTAATTTGTGTTGCATTATTTGTTTTATGGCAAGTAATAAAGTGCGCCATCTTGGAAAACTTGTCAACCACAACAAAGATACAATCTCAACCCTTTTTAGACCTTAGTAAACCACAAAATCCATTGAACTAGCAATCTAAGGTTTGCTAGGGACGTCTAAAGGCATGTACTTACCATGAGGTAATAAGGCTTAGCCTACTTATAAATGATACATTTTACATAAATTCATTTAACGTCATGTTTTATATGTGGCCAAAAGAAATGTTCACTCAAAACATTTAAAGTCTTTTGAATACCAAAATGGTCCATTAAACCTCCCTTATAAGCCTTTTGCACAAGCAATTCTCTAATAGACCATTGAGGAATACATAATTTATTTTCCCTAAACAAGTAAGTCTATAGAATTTACCAAAGTCAATATTCTCACAAGTAGCATAAACATGACCAAAATCAACATTTGTAGCATACAAGTCAATGATGCTCTCAAAACTTAATAATCTAGTGCTTAAGATGCTAATTAAGGTGTATCTACGAGACACTGCATTAGCAACTACATTTTCCTTACCCGCTTTGTATTGAATTACATAAAGAAATGTTTTTATGAAGCCCATCCACTTTGTATGTCTTTTGTTTAATTTACCTTGACCTTTTAAATGTTTTAGTGACTTATGGTAAGTGTGGATTACAAATTCCTTAGGCCAAAAGTAGTGCTACCAAGTTTTTAAAGTTCTAACAAGTGCATATAATTCCTTATCATAAGTTGGATAATTTAATACAACTCTACTTAACTTTTCATTAAAGAATGCTATAGGACATTTCTCTTACATGAGTATACCCCCCACCTTAATGCTTGATGCATTATATTCAATTTCAAAAGTTTTAGAAAAATTAGGTAAAGTAAGAAGTGGTGTATTACAAAACTTAGATTTTAACATTTCAAATGCAACTTGTTGTTCATCACCCCATTTAAACTCTACACCTTTTCTTAATGACCTCTATCAATGGTGCAACTATATTGTTAAAATCCCTAATAAACTTCCTATAAAAACTTGCTAGACCCTGAAGCTCCCTACATCACTTACATATTTTGGTATAGGTTATTCTTGGATAGCCTTAACCTTTTTAGTATCAACCTCATTGCCATTAGGAGTCATAACATATCTTAAGAAAATGATATGATCAATGCAAAAGGTACATTTCTTTAAGTTAGCATACAATTTTTCTTTCCTCAACACATTTAGCACACAACATAATTGTTTAACATGAGATTCTAAAGAATATTTGCATACTAAAATATCATCAAAATAAACCACCACAAATTTACTTAGGAAATGTCTTAAAACATGATTCATTAATCTTATGAACATGCTAGGTGTATTAGTTAATCCAAATGGCATAACCAATCACTTATACAAGTCATGCTTAGTTTTGAATGCAATTTTCCTAATTTTAATTTGGTGATATCCACTTTTAAGATTAATTTTTGAAAAGAAGCATGCACCATGCAATTCATCAAACATGTTGTCAAGTCTAGGTATATGGTGTTGATACTTAACTATAATTTTATTAATGACTTGATAGTTGACACACATTCTTCAGGTTCCATTTTTCTTTAGCAACATAGGCACTACATATGGACTCATGCTTTCTCGCATATACCCTTTTTTTTTTCATCAATTCCTTAACTTGCTTTTGAAGTTCTTTTATCTCCTTTGGGTTGCTTAGGTATGTTGGCTTGTTGGGAATATCTGTTTTAGGTACTAGGTCAATACAATGCTTAATTCCCCTTTATGGTGACAATCCATAAGGTACATCCTCGAGGAGTACATCAATGATCTCCTACAACAAAGAAGAAACAACGCTAAGAACACAAGAAGTATTGTTAGTGTTAGCATGGTAGGCAACTCTCACATTAGCTCCTTTGACATATACACTTACATGCTGTCACTTAATTTTATTTTATGCCTAGCCACTCTTGTGTTTAGCACTCTTAAGGGTTTGCTCTCACCTTTTCTCTCTTACACTCTCATTTTTCTCTCCTCTCTCTTTCTTTTCATTCCTTTTCTTTTGTTTATTTTCAAAAAGTCTTAGTTGGTCTTCATAAACTTGTTTAGGAGTTAGTGGTGCGAGTGTAATAGGTTTTCTCTCCATGGTGAATGTATACCTATTTTTGTACCCATCATGTTTTATCTTTCCATCAAAGTGCCACGGTCATCCTAATAGTAAGTGACCATCTTACATAGGCA
Organism: Ceriops decandra; assembly: GCA_020615895.1. Classification (NCBI taxonomy): domain Eukaryota; kingdom Viridiplantae; phylum Streptophyta; class Magnoliopsida; order Malpighiales; family Rhizophoraceae; genus Ceriops; species Ceriops decandra. The sequence goes on from JAHLGO010021097.1 coordinate 3,934,959, forward strand.
CAACATCATAAGTAACCTCATCCTTATACCTACCAATAGTAATGGAACAATCACTTGCTTTGTCACTTTCACCTCCTCACTATCATTTAACCATTGTAGTTTATATGGCTTAAGGTGTCTAGTTGTAGGCAAGTTCAATTTATCCACCAACTTTGTATTAGTAGCTACATTAATGCAATTACTTTTATTTATGATTAAGCAATAAAGCATATCCCAAACTAAACACTTAGTATAAAAAATATTTTCTTGTTGCATTTCAACATAATTCTCCTTAACATGCGCATTAAGGGTTCTCATTACTACTAAAAGTCTTTCACCATGCTTTGGATACTCTATCCTTTTATCAACATCACGAGCATCCTCTAGTGGTGGCATTTGGTCCTCCTCACTAGTTTCACTAACAGTTTTATAGTCATTATTCTCCCTAAGGTACATGGTTCTTTTATTAGGACACTGTGCAACTACATGAGTCGTACCTAGACATCTAAAGCATTTGATGTCCTTAGTTTTCCCCTTCTTTTGGCTTCCTTCACTAGGTTTGGGTTTAGATATCTCAAACTTATGTTTAGGGTTGGTTTGTCCTCACTTTTCCCTTAACTTAATTTCTTATGAAATATAGAACTTAAGCTAAAACTAATTATAGAACTACCCCTTCATTGCAAGGTGTATTATGTCTTCTAATTTTATATAGTGTTGTGACTCTACTATATTAGCTATGTTTCGGTTTAGGCCCTGAAGGAATTTGGCCATGGTGGCTTCTCTATCTTCCACTACATTAGCCTTAACCATAGTTATTTTCCTCCTTTTATATTACTCCTTTACACTCTTAAAACCTTAAGTAAGGCCTTGTGACCTATTATACAAGTCCTTGTAGTAAGAGTTAGGGACAAATCACTTTCTTAGCAAATGTTTTAGCTCCTCCCATGTTTCTATGGTTCTCTCAAAGTTTCTTCTCTTAGTGTTAACCTGTTAGTCCCAACATACTACAGCATAATCAGTGAATTCTGCAATAGCTAACTTCACTTTCTTTTCCTTAGAGAAGTTGTGACACTCATATATTAATTCTACCCTACATTCCCAATCCAAATAGACATCAGGGTTGGCTTTTTATTGGAAATAAGGTATTTTCATTTTGATACTATTAAGCTTTTTATCTACCCCTTCTTCCCTTTTAGTCCTTTGCTAACGATTTTTAGTATACCTATCATTCTTAATTCCAACTCATATGGTTATATGTGTTGATTTGAGGTTATGAATGCTGTTGAAATATAAAGAGGTCATTGGGAAAAACCAGTGACGACAGGTCAACCTTGATGTTAAGGAGTCAATGTTAATTGTGATCCTAAATTTTAGGGGTCAAGATTGACTATTGACCGTTGATCATTGACCCTAAATTTTAAGAAGTCAATGTTGACCATTGATCTAAATTTTAGGACTCAAATATGGCCATTGATTGTAGGGCAACCTTTAGGAATCAATAATGATTATTGATTGTTAACCATTGACCTTAAATTTTAGGAAGTCAATGTTAACCATTGATCCTAAAGTTTAGGACTCAAATCTGGCCATTGATTATAGGGCAGCCTTTGGGAATCAATGATAACTATTGATAATCATGTAGCCCTAATCTCAAGACTCTATAAATACCCCTATACATCTTGTAAGAAAGGTCTGTGTTGCAAAATTTTAAGAGAATTGACCAAAGGAGAGACAACGGCAAACATAAAGGCAAGGAGAGGGTGAATGACAAAAAGAGAGGCAACCACTAAATGATAGTGAGGAGGTGCAATTGGCCAAGGAGAGTGTATAAGCTAGCCAAGGAGAGTGCAACAGCCACTAAGGAGAGGTAATAAAGCAGCCAAGGAGAAAAAGAAAGAGGGCAAGGTAGTTGGCCAAAGAAAGTGCAGCAGCCACCAAGGGAGAGGTGGCAAGGTAGCTAGCCAAGGAGGAAAAAGAGCAAGGTAGCCAGTAAACACCACCAAGGCAGCCACCTGCACTAGTAAACCACCTAGGTAGCAGCCAGTAGGAGGTGGAGGAATAATCGACAAGAGGTGAAATAGTAATAGAAGCATCCAACATCAGTAAACCACTAAGGCAATAGTTGACATGAGGTGGAGTGGCAGCTGACAATAGGTGGAGTAATAGTAGAAGGGTCTTGCACCAGTAACCAATGTGTAGATAGCAGTAGTGTGCGAAGCAGATAACAACAATGTGGGGATAATAGTAGCAGTACGAGCAGACAGCAACAATGCGTGCTAATGGTAGTAGCGGGGCGAGTAGATAACAATAGTGACATGAGAAGACAACTATAGTACACGTGGATAGTAGCAGCAACACGAGAAGACAACTGTAGCCTGTGTGGATAGTAGCAGCAGCATGAGTTGATAGCAGCAGTAAGGCAAGCAGACAACAGTAGTGCATGTGGATAATAGGAATAGTAGCACGGATAACAGTAACAATGTATGTAATAAGTAGCCACAGTGCATGCGGACAACAGGAGCAACACGTACAAAGTGTGTGTAGATGTGTATACAGATAGTAGCAACAGTACAAGTGGACAATAGTACCTACATGTGCGGATAGCAAGAGCAGCACGTGCGGAGTGTGTGTAGATAACAACAACAACACATGTGGACAATTGCAGTAGCGTATGCAAACAACATTAGTAGCGTGCGTGGACATCATTAGCAGCATACAGGGATAGCAGTAGCAGTGTATGGGATAGCATTAGCAGTGTGTATAGATAGCAATGGCACCATGCCTGAATAGTAGGAGCATCGTACATAAACAGTAGCAGTAGTGCATTTAGACAACATTAGCAACACGACAGCGATAGTATGCACAAACAACAGCGACAGCACGTGTGGAGTGTGTACAAACAACAATAGCAACGCGTGTGTGAACAACATTAGTAGTGTGCATGGACAGCATTAGCAGCACACGCGGACATCAACGACAACATGTACAAACAGTATTAGTATTGCTTATAGGTAGCACTAGCAGCAAAGGAAGGAAAAGATCCATGTTTTGTTCTAGCAGTTTATACACATTGAGTGATCATTCTCCATGAAAGGTTTTACCATAAACTCTTGATAAATTTGTTGAAAATAGGGTGGGATACCCTTAGAGTGATTAGGAGATCTTTGTAAATGGTTAAGGAGTAGTCCTTCCACAAGTGGTGAAGGAGTGATCCTTCTACATCATTATTGTATCCTTTGATAGCAAGAGTGGATTGTGTGATTTAAGAGGGATCTTATCACATCGTGGACATAGCTTACACATTGTGGGTGAACCATGTAAAAATTGTCATGTATTCTTGGGTGCTTACGCATTGATTTTTTAGTTGTACGGTTTCACTCACATAAAGGAGAAAAATAAAAATTAGATCATCAGCTCTAACAAGCCATAGAAGTTAAATTCGGATCAATTTGTAAAAATTGATTTACCCCCTTTCTTAGTGTGAAACTCAAAACAGTCCTTATCACACTTATTCTACTACCTTGACCCCTTCTATGACTTCTACTAAGGTTATTGCCCTTTTCATACTTATCTTCTTCCTTTTCACCAAACTTTAGCTCTAAGGTGCATGTACCATTTTCCTAACTACCCTCCTAGGTCTCCCGTTAGACTCCTTTTCAATTCTCTTCACTCTATCCTACATTTCACCAAACATAAACTTTATTCTCTCAAACTTTCCCTCTAGGGCTTTCATAAAAAATTTAAGGTTTAGTACGATTAATTCCTTTTCCTCCTTATTAGGGCTATTAGTTTTATCATGGGACATGTTTACAGTAGCAGAAAATGATAAAGAAACAAAAGTAATCCTCTCAAATCACTCCTTGATGTGTTTACACTTCACTTGATGTGTTTCACACAATTAATTGAATTTCACACTTAAGAGCTTTTTCAAAAGGTTTTGAGTAAACTAAATTTGATCAAACAAAACTTGAATATATCAATCTTAGAACTACCTCTTTAGAGAAGTAACTCGATCAAGGAAGATGATATAAGTAAATGGAATGACAAGGAATTCAATGATATAAGTAGTACAATCGGACAAAACAAAAGAAACACACAATTGGTTTTTTGTTAACTGATGGGTATTTTTGTAGAACAAATGAATAGCAACAGCGAAATGCAAGAAACACACAAATTTTTTTTCTTTTTTTTATTAATAATTCAACCAACAATGAATAACACACAAAAAAGATGATGACAAAAGGATAATTAGCTTGAGTTAGAGCCAAAGCTTTGATACCAAATGATATAAACTCTAATTATAATGAATTGAAACCCAAGGCCAAAATTGATGTCACTAGGATCATTCTAAGACAGGTTATGAAATAAACAAATTTGACCTAATGATTATAAAGTAACCATGAACCAAAATTATAGATGGATTAGACATCACTCTTATGTAACACAAGGCTGAAGAAGGTAAGTCTATGAAAAACATAATCAAGCATGCAAAATAACAAGTTCACAAAGAACCAATGGAAAAGATGCTCATTGTATTGAAATTTGAGAGAAAAAAATGTCTCTTGTAGTTACACAGTTATATTCTGATGTCACCTTCTACCCCCCAAGTTACAGCCATATTTATAAACATATGCAATACACAAACCTTAGTTACCATATGGGCTTATGACCTATTAGTGAAATGCAACACAAGCCTGTAAAGTTTTCCAAATAATAAGCCTATATAAAAGTATTAAATTCTATATGCATCATGGTGTTCAAAATAAATAAAAGCCTAGCCTAATTGGTAGTTAAAACCCCAAAGAATTAGTTTGTCTTAATGCTTGTTGGTGTCCAATTGTTGGACTTCTTGTGTTATCAAGGTTGCTACAATTATGGCACTTGATGCTTGCATGCCTTGGCTTAAAACTCATCTTGTAGCGCCGTGGCTTTCCTTACTTCAAGACCCCAACCATTGTCTTACTCATTCCTTACATAAAACACGTTAAAAGGCCTTTAGGATGCTTTCATCCTCAAGCAATCATTCCAAACAACTTCTTGCTTATAGACTTGACAAATTAAACTATTAAACACTTCTTGAGCCTTTTGTGGTCTCGCCCTTTTCATTGGGCCCTTAAGATTATGTAAAGTATCAATTCCTTGGTTGTTTGATACTAGTACAAGTGGACCTTTATTAATTAAGATTGTTAATATATAAGCTATTTTGTGATAATGAGTCATTCCTATGATTCACATTTTTCATAAAAATGTACTTTTACTAAAAATGCTATTTTAACTTATATTGCTAGGTCTCCTCCTTTGCTTGTTTAATGTCCTTCAGTTTTTTTATGGAATAAAGAAGGAAAAAAAAAACAACGGGGTTACATTTAAATAGTAAGGCATGAATGATGCATATGACGAGGTTGTAAATGAGTTTTTTGTTTTGTAACACTAAGAACGAAAATGTTAGAGAGGTGCACATTTTAGATGCACAAGAGAATGTAGGTGACTTGATAAACTATCAAATATATGCAATGTTTAATTCCATGAGAGGGGAAATGTAGATGGCAATTGAATGTTAGGAAAAAAGGGAAACAAGGTAGGTGAAGGGAAAAATGTCAAAGACGTAGGCATGTGAGGAAAAAGTGGAGATTATGTTAAAGAAAAGAAGTGATATTTTTTTCCTCCATTATGAAAAAAGTTGTCCTTAAGGATAACACAATCATCAATCAAATGTAAATTGTGTAAGGAAGTCAAAAGAATTGGAGATATAGTAAGGAGGCATCAATTAAAGGAGCCATTAACTTAGTAAAAAATAAGAAACCATACATAATCCATTCAAGTGAATAAATTGTGTATATAGATCTATTTATTGCAAAATAATGTTATTAGGGGAGTTCGTTAAAAATTGCATCTAGATGTTAGATGAAATAAAGGGATTAACAAGTTGTTAGCTTAAGGAAAAAAAAGCAATATAGTACTACTTGATTGCATATTAAAGGTAGAACTAAGAAATAGATGCTATTTTAAGTAAAGCAATAGGAAATTTTTATGGAAAATTTATGTTAGGGGAGATTACTTTGTTGAGATAAGTGTAAGATAGAGATTAAATTTGTCTTAGGAAGTTGGAATGCTTGTTGAATGAAAAAGCAAATAAGCTTTTTGTTAAAGTAATTATTTGCTATAAAAGGGAGTACTGATTAAGGTAAAAATGGTGAGTAATAAAATTGTTGTTGGCAAATAACATTTGTATAAAAAGATAATGAAGCATGATTAGAGTGTTGAACACATGTTACATTTTAATATGGTTCTAAATGTAACTAATAACAAAGTGGGTAATGGAAAATAAAGGTATAGAGGTAAACTTAGTAGAAGTTGCAATTAACATTAGTGCAAATGTACCAATTTAATGAAATTAGTAAGAAGGTGTCATATGTTAGACAGTGTATGTTATTAAATCATGTGTGTGTAGATAATTATAAAGTAGCTTTATTAGTATATTGGTTATCAATTATACGTGCATTGTGAAATAAACAAAAATTAGATCATTGAATAAAGGTTAAACATTAAAGAGGTATTGTAGTGAGTAAGTATATAAGAGATTTAATTTGTGATAATAAACTAACATAATTTGTTTAAACAAAGCAAATGAAATAAATATATAACTACAACAAATGACATAGAGTGCATTTGTAAACTATGGTAAACTTTTTAGCATTATGAGTAAGTAGTGATCATAAGTAATGGTGTTGGTGCATAAGTAATAATTAGTAGACAAGAAAATATGTAGACAAATATCTCATATTAAACCATACTTGTGCACATAATTATGAAGTAGCTTATAAGTTTTATGGATATTGAGTTCCATTGTGAAACAAATGAAATATGATGAAATTTTTTAGTTGTTAATATAGTCATTTAATAGGATGGGAGATGGTGATCATAGTGCTCCGATCTCATAAGAGAGTGATAGGATAACTCAACATAAAATAAAAACACTAGTAGTGGGCATGATATTTATGATTATTGATAAGCATTTGATTTTTATAAAAAATATGTGCAAGCATCTAAGTTTGGAATAGCAAAGAGGAGTTAAAAAAGATTACAAATCTAAGAAGCACAAGTATCAGATGATAATATGCACTAAGGGTTTGAAGCATAAAAGCAAGGGTTGTAATATGCTAAAACATAGGGGTAATGCCAATATTGGATGCAAGGCTATAATGTGTTTGACAAAGATTCAAGTGTTTGGATAATGTCAAAGGCTGTCTTAGAACACAAACATGTTATTCACTCCTTTTAGTACCCATTTCATCAAGCAACATTGCAAAATTGATGATTGGATAAAAAGTTGGTTGGAGCTTAATGATGTATCAAGAATTTGCCCTTTAAAAAATGTGAAAGCACTTATATGTAAGGTAGAGGCCACAACGAGAGGCCATACCAAATCATTTGAATAAAATAAGGAAGCTTAAATTGGTAAAAAGTGATGCATAAGTAGTGAACTTACTCTTTTTGGGGATGTAAACCTCAAGTAGGGAGTTTTTTGTTTGCTCTTGCAAGTTAAGTAATGCTTTTTAGGCTGTGCTAGAAGTAAGGCAGTATGAAGAATTTGGTTGTAACATTTAACACCATATACCTTGTGAACAAATTAAAATGCCATTTGCATTATTTGTGGGAGTAAACCACCATATCTATTCCTTTATGCTTGGTTGCACACTTATTAGAAATGACAAAAGTAGAGACATTCATATGGTCATTTAACATGTGGTTTATATGGATGGAAACCATTTAAGTGCCATCATCACGAACCAATGTTTTAGTATTAGAGAAGGTGTTGCAATAGTTTTCCTAAACACAAGGCATAAGTGATGCTTATGGCATGTACTATGTAAATTCCTTGAGCAAATGGGATATAGGGAGATTGAAGTTATGTATAATAAAGTTGTGCACGATGTTTTAATGGTTGAAGAATTTAAAGACTAGTAAAGGGAAATGGTAAAAAATTTCTGGCTAGTTGACCAAAATTGGCTATCAACTCTATTTGAAAAAAGGTAGATGTAGGTTTCAATATATATGAAGGTAGTTTTTGGGTAAAAATTTCTTTGATGCAAAGTAGTGAAAGCATGAATGCTTTTTTTTTTTTTATCATAACATACATTTGCACATAAAGCAATTTGTAAACCATGTGAACTGGTTTTGCAATATATATATATAAAATAAACAAATAAGAAAAAAAAAAAAGCAAACTTTGTTTTAGCACATACACAGATACCTTATGTTATTACATGACTAATGGAGAAGCAAATCAAAGCATATTACATAAACAATATTTTCAAAAAGCCCAAAAGGAATTGATAGAAATTATATATTATGACATAGTAGTATTGTAAGGTAATGTGGCCAAGTATGAGTTGAAAGAATGGATTTCTATTAGGAATAAAAGGAGTTGTTAACATATATATAATGTTATATATGATGGGGATGGTGATTACATTAGAAGTAGTTGCAAATTTTTTGAGTTTAAAAGTTTACTATGTCAACAAGTTTGAAGGTTCTCATTTTTAAGGATGTGATAGTTGTGTTAGAAAGGTATATATTAAGGTAGTGGCCACATGACATTTGTGACATCATAATAAAATAAAAATAGGCATAATTGATGAAAATTTGATTACTAAGTGATGAAAAGTTAGGGCATTGGAGATCATATTCTACTTCTCAATAGACATAATGGTAGATTTAGTTGGTAAGTTTAAGTTCATGGAAATGGACTCAAACAACTACATCATGAGGTAAAAGATTAGTATTAACTAGTGTGATAGTTCAAGTAGAGAATAACATTGGTAATGATGCAATAGCTGATGTAGGTAATGTAATTGGCAATGAGGAAAACAATCTTACATATCTAGACCTGTAACGAGTTAGAATACAAAGGTGGCTAAAGGTATGAAGGATAGTTTCTTTTAGAAGGAGTAATAGTCATAGGCAATAGAGAGGTCAAAGTCAAAGGGAAGTTTGAAATCCAATAAGAGGCAATGTTGATACAACAACAAGGATACATGGGCCTTAGGTATTAGGAAGCAAAATTTAAGTTATTATACAATTTTTTTTAAGCTATCATACTTTATCCAAATCTATTGATGTAGGAGAATGATATAACTACAACTTATATGTTGGCATCACCATCTTCAATGGGTGCCACAATTGGGAGCAACTATTATACATGGCAGATTCGTGCAATTGCATTTTATACCAGCCAGAATTATATTGTATGACAATTAAATTTTTCAATGTCCCTTCCTTTTATAGGTGCTGGCAACATTAAGGCATGATGGATCTACAGTCAAGTTATTGTATGCAGTAGAGAATTATAATATTCACCATCATTCACATCATGTTTAGTAATTTGCTAGGGAAAATAAAAGGAGTTTTAATAGATTGCAAAAATTATGTTATGTCAAATTTAAAAAGTTAATAATTATTATTGACAAAATCAAAACTTTGGAATTATATTTCTTTGCTCATATCCATATACAAGGTACATCACAAAAGTTGATGTCTTAATACCTAGTTTTTTATTATAGCTTTGCATGTCTATTTAACATTTTGGTACCTTTTTTTGTTTTTTTTTTGTTTTTGTTTTGGATACAAACAATATAATGAGTTGAAAACTTTAAAACTCAGTATGTTTTGTGAGCTTAACAAGGATGTCATTAATATAGTTCTAGGACTAGTCAAATGACATATGTGACATCATCATTTAATGCAATTGAACCTTTTGTTTATATTTATAAAACATATGTATAGTAGCACTAAATTCGAAGGATATAAAATATCACACAAATGAGGGACAAATATCATGTTTCAATATTAAAGACCTTTCCTTGCAAGAAACCAACCTTAGCCTAATCTAACATAATTGAATCCAATAAATTATTGTAACTAAATGGGTAGTCAAACAAATTGATTGGAAAAAAATGAATCCCTTTTCCAAATAGCAACGAAAGGATGTAATTTTCTACAATTTGTTTTTAAAGAAAGAAAAGAAAGATTAGAATGTAAGTGTTTCTCTTTAGTAAACTATTGTATTAAGACAAAAATAACGTACAATATATATCTTATAGATCATTTCATTATCATGGTGGAAATTGATGGAAAAGGTCATTTAGTTTCAAAATATAATAATGTCATCAATTTAAAACTCAAGCCTAGAATACTTAGTCTTATATATTGACCATAATTAAATTCCTTTACAAAAACATTTTTCAATCATTACATTGTAACTTTACATTGCTTAACATCTAGAAAAACATCCAAGCTACATGGCAAAGGTCAACCATATTGGTTGCAAGTGATATCATAATGACAAATGAAGGAGTCCTTTGCCAAAAGTAAAGAACAAGAAAAGGCAGTTAAATAGATCAATCAAGTTAATTTCATTTATTTTACCTCCTTACACAAATATGGTACCATTAGGTGGAATTATTGGTCTACTATTCAACCTTACAAATTTTCTATTAGATAAGGATACAAATTCACAAATTTTGGCTTTAGTTATAGGGTTAACCATGAATGTACTTCCAAAGATCCCCTCACAAGCTCTTAAATCCTTAAGATATATAGTAAGATCTTTATGTTTTTTTCGCAACTTTGCTTGCAATAAAAGTCCCTTATAACACATGTCTTCATACATGGAGTATAAGACATGTGGCTGTTTTTTCCCAAATTTTCATTTTATCCAAATCTTTAAACAACCTTAACATTATTGCAAGCATTTGAAAGTGAAACACCTTAATTATATTTCACTTGATCAAAGACAAGTTAAATGGAATGTCAATGAGTTGAAATGCATGAGTGGTTTGGCTATAAACTAATGATTTAAGGGAAAAATAATGACAAAGTATGAATACCATACCTTTTTTAGATGGGATTGGCTACTTTGCCATTTTTCCTAAAGGTGTAGCTTCTGTCACAACCACAAGATACTTATTATGAAACCTAAATGTAAATAATGTCTATCCATCTTTGTCATCCTTTCCTTTCATAGACATTAACTAAAATCTTCCAAAAATCTTATGTATCATTGATCTTAAGATAAATCATATAACCCATCACCTTTTCTAGTGTTTGGTTAATTTAAAACTAAATAATTAAGGATAATTTGAAGGCCATATGCTTCTTAATAAATCTACACTTTAAAGAGAGATAAAGGGCATTTTTTATATTACTTGTTAATATGGATTTTTTTTTCACTTTGAGTTGATTGATTATTGTTCCATATTGTTGTAATAGGTTTAACTTTCAAACAAAATGTGGTTCCATAAATTGCTTTATGTAAATCTTTATTGTTCTTTAAAGTAATAATTTATTAGCAAAATTCATGACATAATTCACAAAAAATAATTTTTTACAAAATTAGATTAGGATTAAGTCACTGTTACTTTTATGCAATTTTTATATAGATCAGAAGAATTTGATTATGTTGGATTTGGTATGTCATTGAATGATTAAAAATATGTCCAAAATAAATTGTGCAATAAATTGCACCTTAAGAAAGTAGAAAACATGTACTTAAAATAAAAATTTAAATAAATTTCAAAATTTTTATCATTTATACAAATTATTTGCATTAAAGGGAAAATAGGACAATAATGAATCGTAGTTAAATTGTGCATGCTTTACATGATTGTTCTAAATTAATGTTCCTTAGTTGTGTATCTCACATTTTTATACATAAGTTAGATATGTTATTTAATTTAAATTAGAACTAGGATATCACATGCATACATAGTTTGGATTAACCCTATTAGAATGAGTGATAAAGAGGTTAGATTGCCTAAAGATACCTAAGGATTTGTTTTTTAAGTGTGATATTTGAAATATAGTTAAAATCTTAAATTAGTACTTTAAGTGACTATAAAAAACTTATACATATGTGCCATTAGCAACTATCTCCCTATTACTTTTCTTTCAACTTTATTTTTCACTTCAATTGGTATCCAAATAGTTACGTATTAATTTGGGGAATTTGATACTTCCCAGTAGAATGAGGTCCACCTTACTTAGCTTAACATCCATTCAACATAGTCATAACAAAGAATGAAAATTAACAATTTGCAACTTTTTGCAAATTAGATCTTAAAGGTTAGTTAATTTAAATGACTATTTATTTCATTTATCAATTAATAATTCTTAAGTATAAGAAATTGTTTTTTTTTTTTATGTAATGTTTGACTTCCAAATGTTACATAGTGATTAGCCCTTGTAGACACTAGCCAAAGACCTAACAACATCATAGTATGGATTTTCTAAATCATTTATCTACTTCAAAATATATTCCTTGCTTAGTTGCTTTATATGGACTTAACAAAATGAGATCTTAAATATTAGGTCTAACAAAACTTATACTTATTATGGTAGCACACAAATGTGTTATCTTATACCTCAAGATTAAAACTAAGTACCCTTATTCCCTCTTAAGTGTCCATGAATTTAAGTACAAATACAGTGCAATATATCTCATTATCCAAATCATCATACTGTTTATGATTAGAGAATTCTATAATAACAATACTTACATGATTTATATCATTGTACTCACCTAATGTTTTGTTTAGGAGTTTTGACAAAATTTATATTAAAATTGGTTAGCAAAGCTATCTCTTTTCAATTACTCAGCTTCAAAATAACGTTTATGAGAACAATCTAACAAAAGAACAAATTTATACTTTTGATTTGTGTGATGGAAAAAATATATATGAGAAAGATTTATATTACATCATCAAATTTTTGCTTTTTTAGAGATGTCATACTAAGTCACCATGTATCTGTTAGTACACTTTTTTGAAAATTTGAAAACATAAAATTGAAGACATCTACTTAATTATTTGGGAAATTTAGTACTAATATCATCCACTGGTCATTTTTAAGAACCAATGGTTGTTTCAAAGATATATGACCTAACCAATGTATCATTAGTCAAAATTTATTGTCATATCCTAACTTCCTATGATATTAAGTCATAATGTTACTTGTGAAATTCCTATAAGTATGACAATATTAACTTATCAATATAAGGTATACAAATACACTAAAAGGCTATTTATGTTTTATGATGTCTATAATGTCACACCATGAAAGTGAATCCTTAAGATGTTGTTCATCCTTACATATATACAATGAAAAGGTCCTTAGTTTTGTTTCATTACATCTACCCAGACTTATTAAACATGTCTACACAATTAAATATAACTAGACAATAGCCTAAAGCAAATGGTACCAAGTAATTATAACAAATGTGTTGACTAGATATTATATTTAAATAATAAAATTAGTAGCTAATAATGGAAATGTTATAGTTTAGGTCAGTTTATACCTACACAAATTTTAAAGAAAAATAGTATTTTAGGATCCTTCCTTGTTGCATTTGCCATTAGTTAATCAACATATGCACTTGATTACCTACAATACAAAGCAACTTAAAAACAAATCATTTCTTGCAAAACTTAATTGAACATACTATTGTACTTAGTGCAATCCTTTAAATTGAAAAATTAAAAAATTAAGATAACACTTGTAAGATTTAAAACCAAATGTTTAAACATCATCATCCTTTATAACAAATGTAGACAAAAAAGAAAAAAGGCAAAAAACAAAGTAATCTGAAAGGTTAAGTTCACTATTCCCAATCTTCCTTATAACCTAAGAAAACCATTAATTTTCTTCACCTATAAATTGCTTCCTCTAACTATAACAAGTACAATGTATTAGTTAAAAAATTAGACAACATGACCCCTACATCTAGTATAATCCATAGAGGGAGTTTTCTCAAATGCAAGATTTATTTCTTTTAACCTTTATAACAAATGTAAAAAAATAAAAATAGAAAAGTAAAAAATAGAGCAAGCTTTAAGGTTAGGTTCACCATTCCCAATCTTCCTTATGACCTAAGAAAATTACAAATCTTCTTTACCTGTAAATTGCTTCTTCCTTACTATAATAGGGACAATGTATTGGTCAAAAAATAATCTTACCTAATGATTTTATTACATGTCTTACCCTTCACATGACCTATGACATATTTGATGTGGCTGCTTAATCTGAACTCAATTCTCTCGAATCATTTTGTCCTACCATATGCCTTGGCCCAATTTCCCTATTGTCATCTAGACAAAAAGTGCATTTAAATTAGCATATTCAATAAAGTTTTATTTATTACTATTAACAAATAAGGGATTAACTATATTAATAACTTCTAAAACCATTTTAAAAAGAAGTATCTGTCAATATTTTGATGCATAGAGTAGTGACTTTAGTGATTTCACTCTTATCATCACCATTATTCTCCACACTAACCTCTTCTCACAATGTTTTAACCTTACCATTCTTTTGTACATGATTATGTGATTTCATGGCAACAAGATCAACAATCATAGTCAATGACACATTAACTCCTTATTAAACACTTTTCTCACAGGGATGACCTCATTTTCTCTTTTGTTACTTTATAAATAAGTGCATTATAGGTTATTACTCTCAACTCTAATCATGTCCTATGGAAACATTGAAAATAATTGTGTTTTCTTATATTTTGCTTTGATTAAAACCATATGTTTAATAAATTATGTTTATGGTATTCTTTACAATCACTTAAAGGAGCATATGCCTTTACTAAACTATCAGTGTCTTGAACATCAATGTCATTGAAAGTTACTTGTCCATTTATTCTTTTATGGCTCTTTCTCCACTAATCATGTTATGATCAATTTTTAAACTTACAAAACCCATATGCTATGTTGTGCCTAACATGTTGCCAATTGATTCTCTTACAAATATTCCCTTTTATTCTCCATAGAGGGTAATGCATTACCTTTCATTTGAAACACATAAGATTTCCACCAAACTATCATAAAAAAGAAAAGAAAACTACAAGATTGATAAATAAATGTTAACCTGAATGGAGAATGTTATGAAACTACAAATTTAGATGCTTTGCAAAATCACAAGAAATGTATTTGATCTTATAGTTGTTACTTACTCAAATTGTGGCTTGCTATAATATCAAATTTTGTCTTAACCACTTAAAGTCCTTTAAATGTAAGTCTATAGTTACACCTTGTTTATTTATCTTTTACAATTTCATTAAAAACATTTTGTAGTTGGTCTAACAGTCTTTTGAATGTTACTTGCACCTATTATAAATTGTTAATAAATACTATATAAATTTGCTTAAAAACTTGAGAAAATTTAAAAATTTGTCTCCTACAATCAATAATAACTAACATTTGATATTTTTATACTTACTTAGAGGCAAGATTGCACTATCATCAACTTGTTCCTCTTCATTAATAAAGTCATCAATATTCAAAGCTTCTTTCTATCCATTTTTGGAATTTTAATCACTACTTTCATAATAATCATTTATAATTGCAAAGATTACAAATGCCTTATTAAAAGTGAACAGAGTACTCACATAGCTTTCTTGTAGACAATTTTTACCTATTACACAAGAACAAATATTTTGCTCAGAAACCATACACTATAAATGCACCTCTATTTTTTGTTTGTTAGCATATATAGGTAGACTAATTTTTTTTTTTTTTTTTATGAGCATATACAAGTACACTATCTACAACTACAAATAAGTAAAATTTCATATCTCATTAATGACTTACTTAAAGGCATACTTTTGCTAGAAACTAGTACCAACTTTACATTAATAACATGCTAAACATTTAAAGCTTCATCCTTAACTTTCATGGATTCTCCCTTTCCACTTTTTGAACCATTTACAATTTCACATTTTTTAAATGCCTTCTTAAAAGTGAACAAATTAACAAACACCTTTTGCCCTAACAATCTTCATTTAATGCACATAAGCAAATAATATCCTAATGAAATATACATTGTGAGTGGACTACTTAAACAAATGTATTATGCTTTTATTATTAGGACCACACAAAATTACAAGTTAAATATATAACATTAACTTACCTTAGGTAATGTATCCCTAGTAATGGCATCTATAAACTCATTCAACAAGGTTAGGTGACCAAATGCATTCACTTAGCACAAATAACAATTTAATGATTTAGCATTCAATTAGTATAAGGCATATGTTACTAGAGAATAATTATTCCTTTAAATCAATAACATTTAAGGTATTAAAAGCTTCATCTTCATCTTCGCTAGATATTCCATCACTATAAACATCAAGATTTATAATAGTGAAGTTATCAAATGCCCTACAAAATGTAAAAAAATTATCTAACTGGACTTATCCTAGACAATCACCATCTATTATAGACAAATGGATAATTTGCTTAAAAATTATACAATACAAGTAACAGTATCTCAACAAATGTGTCACATATATGTTGTGGAGACCACACTAAGATTACAAATTGATTATCCAAGATCCATATGTTTGCAATAATATATGCACTAGTAAAGCCCTTTATTGGATTTTCCATCTCTATTGTCTTCGACATTAATTGTTGCAAAATTTTCAAATGCCTTAGATACAACCAAAGTATTGATAATGCATTCTCTTACAAATTCTTTATTTATAACATATCATGTACTTTTTGGAAACTTTGGAAGCAATCATTACCTCAAATCCATAATTAGAATTAAAATAAAGCTTATTTAAATGTGTACCCTATATATATGACATATCCATCCATAAATAATTTTTGAGTATAATTCAAGCTTCACTTGCCTTATTTACATTTTTTACCAATAAAGTCTTTAAGATCTACTAACCTAATTTCCTTAGTACTACCTAGTCCTTCATGACATTGTTACTCTTGTTTACCACTAATTTTCAAAACATTATTTATCATATTCATAGTAGCACCCATGCTTATGCAACACAAGGTTTTCTTAAATACCTACTCCTTTATCACCCTTTTGCACTTACATTGCATCCTTTTATGTGCGTCCTTTTCCTTTATGGAGCTATTACCATATTTCATATTTGTGCTCTACATTTCCATTTGTCAAATAAAGCCTTTATCTTTCCTAACAAAGTTTTGCCCTCATTTGGCAAATCCTCTGGAATTTACTTAGTAAAATGACAATTACTTATATAATCAATCATTTCACTCCAATATTACGTCATGCAATATAAGTATGACCATCAAAGCCACTGACCTCATTATTTATGCAATCAATTACTTCACATATTGCAAATGATGGTAAGACAATTGAAATTAAAACCAAGAGTAAGTGTAAGATATTCAAAATAAACTTCTAGTATTATGTAAAAATGTCTCTTATAATAATATGGAAATTCAATTTATAAAGGATAGGTTGATCTTTACATGCTCATTTTCTATTTTCATTCATCTTTGCTCTCACTCTTTTTTCATATAAACTAGTGCATTTTCTTCATCTTCACAACCATTCTCCTTATCAAGAGACCGTGCTTGAAAGTAAAATAGCTATAGAAAACTAATGAATCATGTAATCTAGTTTAAATATTTTCATTCCCATTATTACATACAAGAGCACATAACATAAAAGCAAAATATCAAACAACTATTGATGCTACGTTTCTCATTTTCCTTTATGTGCTTCCCTCTTCCAAGTTTCCAATCATTAATCTTGTTACACAATCTCTCAAAGACATCTTTTACTTAGGTATAAGTGCTCATCGCACCTACATCTTCCACAAATAGACTAGCAAAAGAAATGTCTAATGACTACTTCAAAACACTAACATTTGGTAGGTTTTTAATCCACTTTTCAAGTTTTAGCAAACTTTGATTAATGGCCTAACTTTTAAATCAAACTTTGTACAATATCAATGCCCTTGGGCACTAGCATTAGAACTATCAAAAACTAACATTATTTTGTGTAGATTCAAAGCATTGATTATAATGCACTTTTTTAGACAAATAAAGTCCACACACACTAATCAAATTATATATCAAAGCTTATATAATTTCCTTTGGTACAAAGTCATATGTCATCTCAATAATACCATGAAATCTAAGTTCCTCTATCAAGATCATTAGATCTCATATTTCCTTTATTTATTTGATGTTTTCAAACATTTTTCACGGGCACTATCATAAGTAAGTAGTAACTTATAATGCAAAATTAATTGTGTGAGTAAGAAGTAGATTGCAACACAAAATTAACTATCTTTTATCACCAATGATATTTAATAATCATTATTCATTCTATATTTATTCAAAACTACTCAAAATTCCTCTTTGTTGCAACCTTTTTTGTCAAAGTTCCTTTCCTTGGCTTTGTCTTCCCACATCAAATCAATCATATTCTTGTATTTTTGCCTTTCCTTCTCATTGATCATCTTCCATGCCTTACTAATATTGGCCTAATAATCATGACAAAAGTGGCATTTCAATTAGTAGATGCCTTCCCCCAACAAATGATTATACTGCACATTATTGAAATCACAAGGATTAATATCATTCTAACATATTTCCATACTTGCCAAACAACTTATATTTTCTAATCTTGCCCCTTGCCCTTTATAAATTGAGTCATTTTCTACAAACCTTTTTATCCCACATATAAGATAGGTAGCTTTACTCCCACATTATGCATATATAGGAAAAACATAAAGTAATTAGTTGATTTTATCTTAACCTTTGTTCTATAAATTTTTATCTTCTTTACAATTGGAAAACTATTGATAAGAAAGGAGTATGAAAATTATATATGTTAAATGTACTTGACAATAAGATAGTGTTTGTATATGCTTATACTCATCATGCACAATCTATTTAAAGGTTATCATGGACAAATATCTTATAATGCATGCAACAAAGCAAATATTATGCAACTATTTCAAAATATTCTAAAAGACGTTCATAAATATTATGATAAGGATTTTTTTAGGTCTCACATTAAGAGAGGGGTGATCAGTGTAAGATATGTGTTTTTTGCAAATTGATTCAAATTTAACTTATGTGGCTTGTTAGAGCTAATGATCCAATTTTTATTTTTTCCTTTTATGTAAGCGCAACCATATGACTAAAAAATCAATGCACAAGCACCTAATAACACATGAGAATTTTTATGTGGTTCACCCACAATGTGTGAGGTACTTCCACGGTGTGATAGGATTTCTCCTAGATCACACAATCCACTCTTGCTATCAAAGGATACAATAATGTTGAGGAAGGATCATTCCTTCACCACTTGTGGAAGAACTACTTCTTAACCACTTATAATGATCTCCCGATCACTCCAAAGGTATCCCACTTTGTTTTTCAACAAATTTATCAAGAGTTTATAATATATATATAAACTGCTAAAGCAGAATATGGATCTTCTCCTTCCTTCTTTGCCGGTGTTGTCTCACTTGCTACTAGTGTTGCATACATGCAATGCTAATGCTATCAGTATGTGCTGCCATTGCTGTCTACGTGCACTGCTAATGTTGTCTGCACACCCTGCTAATGTTGTTCGTACATGCTACCATTATCACTCGTGTATGCTGCTCTTGTTATTTGCGGGTGGTGCTATTGTTGTCTATGTGTGCTAATGCTATTTGCATGCTTTGCTACTGCTGTTTGTGCGTGCTGCTAATGCTGTTCACATCACTTCTACTCTCTTCATGAGTTGTAGTTGTCTTTTTGAGTAGCTGTTGCTATCCATGCACACTACAGCTGTTTTCTCTTGTCACTGCTACTGTCTATAGGTGCACCACCTGCTACTACACATTAGTTGCTAATGTAGGACCTTTGTGTTGCTGCTCCACCTCCTACTGGACTTATAGGTTATTGCTGCAGCCTTCTAGTTTTTCTTCCTTTGCTGCTTTGTTGGTTTGCTAGTATAGCTGTTGCCTTGGTGAGGGTTTATTGGTGCGGCTGCTATATTGGTTAGATAGACTAGCCTTTCCACTTCCCCCACTAACCTCGCCTTTTGGGGTAGAATTCAACATAACTATACATTACCACTTCTAAGTAGCATTACCCTTATCATCAACATTTTCAAGGTTAAGATCACACCTTAAAACAAACCTATAATGCATCTAGCCTTTTCCCACTATCTTTTATGCCTTGTTCCATTGTTTCGGGCCCTATCAAACAATTCTTGTGTCAAACTTGCATGGTTTCTTGGAACTTTATGCTTTTTTCCCCATAATGTTTGATTGTACAAAATTGGCTTATGATTTATAGTGTGTTTCTCTAAAGGAGGTTTGTCCAATAGATGATGATTTGCCCTACTCATTACAGCACTTTTGTTAGTAACCACCTTTGTTGCCCTAGGCTTCCTTACTTTCAAAGCTACCAAATATTGTACATCTCTTTCTTTTGACCCTTGTTTCAACTACAAAGTAGACAACACAGTATAAGTTTTCCCACCTTTGCTTGTAGGAGAATGCTTCTTACCAATAACAAAGCATTCATATTTCTTGTCTATGATCAACAAGCCAACCAAATGAGGCATTAGTGCAAATTTTACTTGCATAAAGGATTCCAATCCTAAAATCACATCAAAATTATCCAAGCACATTATGGATAAATCAAGTTTGCCAATCCATTAACCAAGAGTTACTTTAACTCCTTTGGCCATTCTGGTAACATCATTTGTTTTTGAGATGATAGCCTTTATTTGATTGCCACTTTTGCTCACATTTAACCTAAGTAAGCCTATCAGTCACTTAGTAATGAAGATGTGGGTTGCACCAGAGTCCACCATTGCCAATAACTCCTATTGGCCTAACCTAATTCTAACATAAATTAGGGTTAGGTCATGAGGCATGCTCTATATGCAACATTGATCAATTGTATAAAATTGACTTGTGAGGAATTGTCATCATTTGAACAAGCATTGATACCACTCTTTTTAGCCACCAAAGCACTTAACTTCTCCCTTTTTGGACATTCCTTTGCCTTGTAGGGACCATTGCAAATAAAATAACTAACATTTGTTTTACTTGTACCTTTTTCTAAAGTAACAACATTGCCTTTCCCTTTATTGTCCTCCCCTTACTTGCATTGTTGTGAGTCCTTTTTCTTTTTCTTGCCTTGTCTTTAGATTGTTTGCTACTTAACAAATCAGAGGTGTTTAAAAACTAAGTCATTAGCAGCAACAAACTCTAATTGTTGAGCCATTATGGACTAACCATATTTGTTGAGCCCATCTTTGATGGCTGATGTTAGATTTATTGTCAACAGTTTCTCACATAGTTATTTATGTTGATTTGATGTTTTAAACGTTGTTGATATGTAGAGAAATCATTGGTCAAAACCGTTAATGGTAGGTTAACCTTGAAGTCAATGAATTAATGTTGACCATTGACCCTAAATTTTAGAAAATCAATGTTAACCATTTATCCTAAATTTTAGGAATCAAATTTGGCCATTGATTCTAAGGCAACCCTTGGGAATCAATGCTGACCATTGATAAGTGTGCAACCTTAATCTTAAGGCTTTATAAATACCTCCATGCATCTTGCAAGACTGATATGTGGGCTACAGAAAAATTGAGAGAATGGCAAGGGCAACAGAGATGAACTGTAAACCTAAAGCCAAGGAGAGGTGCTAAAGCCAAGAAGAGGTGAACGGTAAACCTAAAGCCAAAGATAGGTTGAGCAGCAAAGATAGAGGTAGCCACCAAAAAGAGAGTGACTGGCCAAGGCAAAGGAGGCAGCCACCAAAGAGAGGTGCAATTGGCTAAGAAAGGTGCAACACCAAGGAGAGGTGCAACCGATCGAGGAAGGTACAACAACCAACAGCCTAACTAAAAGGAGAAGAAGTTGCAACAACTAGTAGCCAAACCAATTGAAGGAGGAGTTGTAGCAATCGATAGCCCTCCTAAAGGGAGAAGAAGGTAGTAGCTGGCCTAACCAAATGGAGAAGAAGAAGGTAGTAGTAAGCCAAACTAAAGGGAGAAGAAGAAGGCAGCAATTGGCCAAACCAAAGGGAGAAGAAGAAGGCAGTAGCTGGCTAAACCAATCAAGGAAGAAGTTGTAATAGTCACTAAAAGAGATATGTAGCAGCTACACCAAACTAGAGGAGAGGTGCAGTAGCCACACTAAACTAGAGGAGATGTGCAATAGCCACACCAAACTGAAGGAGAAGGTGTAATAGCCATATTAACTAGAGGAGATGTGTAACAGCCACACCAAATCGCAGCTTGCAGCATAACTAGTAGCTTACAGCACATCCAATAGATTGTAGTAGCAAGCACAAGTAGCTACAACAAGCATAACTAGCATCAATTACAGTAGCAAGGGTAGGCAGCAATAGTAGCAAGTGCAGGCAACAATAATAGCTTGCAGTAACTATTAGCAGGTGAATCACAACTAGCAGCATGTAGAACCAGCAACTTGTAGAATTGGTAGCAGGTGAATCATAGCCAATAGTTTGTAGTAGCTTATAGTAGTTTGTAGGCAGCATTAGCAACAGAAGGAGAAAATTTGCCTTAATAGCAAGGCAAGTAGCACTATTAGCAGGGGAAAAAACCCGTCAAGGCAATAAGTGAAGTAGAATCGGTAGTAGGGAAGAGAACTTGCTAAGGTAGTAGGTGAGATAACCTGCTAAGGATTCAGGTAAGGAAACCTACAAAGGAAATAGGGAAGACAACCTACCAAGGCAGTAGGGGAAGAAACTTGCCAAGGTAGCAAGTGAGGTAGCACCAGTAGTAGTGGAAGAGAATTTGTTGCAGAGATAACTTGTAGACGTAGAGAACTTGTAGAGAAGAGACCAGTAAAGCTTGAGCAAAGATTGGCAGTGAGGAAGGAGAAGATCCTTTTTCTGTAATAGCAGCCTACGCATATTGAGTGATCTTTCTTAGAGAAGTTTTGACATTAACTTTTTATATATTTCTTGAAAAAGGGTTGGAGACCCTTGGAGTGATCAGGAGATCAACTTTTTTAGTGATTGGGAGATCAACTCGATAATTAGGATTTCATTGTAAGTGGTTAAGGAGTGATCCTTCCATAATATAACTATATCCCTTGATAATAAGAGTGGATTGTGTGATTTAGGAGTGATCTTATCATACTATAGATGTAGCTCATATATTATGGGTGAACCACATAAAAATTGTTGTATGTTGTTGAGTGCTTGCATTTGATCTAATATCCATATGGTTGTGTTCACATAAAAAGCAAGGTAACAAATTGAATCATAGACTTTAATAAGTTACAAAGATTAATCCAAATAGATTTGTAAAAAGCGAACATCTCACACTAATTTAATTACCTCTCCCTCTTAGTGTGAGACCTAAAAAGGTTCTCATCAATTGGTATCAGAGTCAATTTGCTTTGTTCATCTAATTTGTTTACTTTGATCTGAAGTTGTTTATTGGTTGATATCATAGATAACATGAACAATGTTAACAGCAAGGGCATTCCTACTTTTGATGGACAGAATTATTAGTTATGAAAGAATATAATGCTCCTATATCTGATGTCACTTGGTCTAGATGTATTTGAATTTGCTGTTAGAGGCTTTATCTTTGTTGCTGAAGGTGCTGCTATGAAATCTACTGATAAAAAGAATTTATAATGTGATTGAAAGGTGAGAAATGCCTTACATGCCTCCTTATCAAATAAAGAATTCACCAAAGTGATGGGGTGCAACACAACCAAGCAAATTTAGGAGTTAAAGAACATTTATGAAGGAGAGAAGGTTGTGAAGTAAGCCAAGATATAAATCTGAAGGAGCAAATTTAAAGACATAAAGATGCAGAATGATGAATATGTGGATGCCTTCTTTATAAGAGTAAATGAAATTATGTGCTCCATTAGAGGCTATAGAGAAGAGATCAATGATGTAACTATAGTAAGGAAGATACTTAAAACCTTACTAAAAGGTTATAATGCCAAGGTTTCCTCTATAAAAGATAAAAATTTGGATAGACTGTCTCTAGATGATTTGCACAGCATATTAGTGGCTTATAAAATAAAATGAGAATAGCCCCAATGAATAAGGAAAATAATTCTAAGGTCAAGAAGGAGCTAACCTTTAAGGCAATGAAGAAATTAAAGATTAAAGGCCAAGATGAAGAATTTGATAACAGCTTTAAAGAAGAAGATGGTGATATTGAATTGGATAAAGTCATGACATACATCACTAAATATATATGGAAAGGAGAAGGGAAGTACAAGGAAAAGTTACCCTTGAAGTACTTTAGTTGTGGAGACATAGGGCACTTTGCCATAGACTGTCCAAAGTGAATAGAAGTAGATAGTGATGATGATGATGAGTTGGCCCTAAGGTGGAGAACAAAGAAATTCAGCTATTCTAAAGTTGGAATGCAAATGATAAAGGGAAAAAGTAACTCTTTAGATCTAAAAGAAGAAATTTTTTGAGCAAGCTGGATGAAGAAGATTTTGATGATAATTTTGATGATGATGTTGCAAAAAATATGTTGGTTGCTAAAATAGATGATGTTTTAGAATCTTTAAATGATGAGGAATTAACGAAAGAGGAAGAGGATGAGTTAGTGTAGCAACTTGAGAATGAATTGAGAGCTTGTTTGCACAAAAATAGTAAGTTGAAAAAAGAGGTAAAACATTTTAAGAAGCTGCATGAAAATTTTGTTGTTGATGAATCTTATCTCTAGGTTAAAGAAAAGGAGTACTTAAAGAGAATTGAGGAGCTGATTGTACTTGAGGCAAAGTAAGACAAGATACACGAAGATCTTTGCACTAAGGTGATTGCATAAGAGCAAGAGGTGTTGATTTTGCAAGCTAAGCACCATAAGACTGAGTTTGAATTGAAAATGGATGAAGAAAGCTTCATGTAGGCTATGGAAGTAAGAGGAGACTTGTCTTTAGCAAATGCCATTAAGGAGGATACTACCAAAAAATTGGATGAGTGTCTAAGTAAACAAAGACCTCATTCCATAGGTAAGAAACGACTTGCCTATATTAAAAAGCCAAATGAGAAGGTAGCACAAAAGAAGAAGAAAATTGTATTTGTGCTTGAAAACAAGTGCAATGATGTTATAGAGAAGAGAAACCAACCCAAGTTAAAATGGGTTAGGAAAGATGTGAAAACTCCCATCTAAAGGAGACAAGTTGTCAAAGATAGAGAGAAAGTTGCCATAACAATTACTGAAGATAGGAGATATGAACTTGGTGAAAGAAGAAAATTCAAATTTAAAGGATTTTGCTGGAATTGTTGTAAATATGGGCATAAGGCTAATATATGTTGGAGTAATAGACCCATAATGAAGAGGAATATGTGTCAAGAGTTTATAGGGAGAATCTATCAAGAAAAGAGACAGTCTCAGGTGAAAAGAAGTCATATTCCATTGAGAAACATATTTGATTTTCTAAGAGAGATCTATGGAAGATGCAAAAAAGTTGGACATACTGTTAAGGATTGCTTGACATTGCTATTCGGTCAAAGAGTGCAAAGGAGAACACCTACATGTACTCCCACATTCAACCAAACATTGCTACTTGGTCAAGGAGTGCAAAGAAGAACACCTACATATGCTCTTAAATTTGGCCAAAGAAGAAGTGGAAGAGAAATGACTATGGTTGTGGAAGTAGCCTTAAAAGCTTTCAAGAAAGAAAAGCATGGATCCTGGATAGTGGTTGCTCTTTACATATGACAAGAGACTCCAAGATGTTGAAGGGAGTAGTAAAATGTGATGAAGGGTTAGTCAGATTTGGCAGTAATGGTGCCTTAAAGATTAAAGATGTTGGTGCTATTGAAATTGGTGTAGAAAAACTAAAATCGAAGAAAGTGCTTTATGTTGAAGGGTTAAAATACAATCTTATCAGTGTTAGTTAGCTTTATGATGATGGACATAAAGTTATACATAGTAAAGAGATCAAGTGATGGTGTTGTTCTTACTAAGGGAGAAAGAACAAATAAAAACTTATACCAAGTTTCTAACAATAAAAACACATGCTACATGAGCACCAAAGATGAAAATTTATTGTGGCATAGAAGATTAGGACATCAAGGACAAAAGGGACTAAACAAATTGTCCAAAAATAAAGCTGTGAAAGATGTACCCAAGTTAAGGAGAGAAAGAAATGCAATTTGTAGCATTTATCAAAAAGGGAAGATGGTAGATGCTACCCACAAAAATGTGGAGATTCAAACAAAGAAGCCATTGAAGTTTATTTATTCAGATATATTCACCAAACCTTTGAAAAGAGAGATGTTCTAGAAGTTAAGGTTGAATTTATATGTTCAGCCACTCCTAGAGGATGAGGTAAGCCTTTAACCTCTCATCTTTCCTCTTTTATTGTTCTTTGGATTTCGTTAAGCCCATCTTTGATGGCTAATATTGGATTTGTTGTCAACACCATCACACATGGTTGTATGTATTGATTTGATGTTATCAATGTCATTGAGATGTAGAGAGGTCATTAGGCCAAATTGGTGATGACAGGTTAACCCTGAAGTTGAAGAGTCAATGTTGACCATGACCCAAAATTTTAAGGGCCAAGATTGATTGTTGACTCTTGACCATTGACCTTAAATTTTAGGAATCAAATTTGGCCATTGATTGTAGGGCAACCTTTAGGAATCAATTCTAACCATTGATGAATGTATAACCCTAATCTCAAAACTCTATAAATACCCTTATGCATCTTGCAAGGGGAGGTGTGAGGGCTGCAAGAGAGAACATGTATACTGCAGAAAATTAAGAGAGTCAGCCAAAGAGAGGTGAGCAGCAAACCTAAGGCTAAAGAGAGGTGAACAACAAACCTAAAGCGAAAAGGATAGGTGAACAGAAAACCTAAAGCCAAAAGGAGAGGTGAACAACAAGAGAAGAAGGCAGCCCAACCAAAGGGAGAACAAGATGTAACAGTCGGTAGCCATACCAAACTAAAGGAGAGGGCTTGCAGCAGCCACACCAAACCAGAGGAGAGGGCTTGCAGTAGTCACAACAAACCAGAGGAGAGGGTGTTTAGCAACCACGCCAAAGAAAGAAGAAGGAAGCAGCCAACCAAACCAAAGGAAAAGAGGAAGGCATGTAATAGCCAACCCAAGGAGGGAAAGACATGCAGCAACCACACCAAGGAGAGGTGCAGCAGCCGGCCATCGCAAGGCCAATTGCAATAGGTCCAGCAATAAGGGAGGCAAAATAGTATGGACAGCAGGAATCTGCAGGTCCGATAGCAAGGGAGGCAAACCAGCAGCACATCCAGGAGTTGTCTCTACACCAGCAGCATGTCAAAGAGGGTATACCAGTAGCTGCAGCACATCCAAGAGGCTTCTCAATTGTAGAAACATGTCCAAAAGGCTTCTTAGTAGTAGTAGCACATCCAGGAGACTATACCAGCACCAGCATCATGTCCGAGAGGCTATATTAGCAAGTGTAGCACGTTCACCAGCCTACAATTCCAGAAATTTTAGCGTGTCCAGCAGTCTGCAATTCTAGAAATAGTAGCGCGTCTAGTAGTTTGCAATCCTAGAAATTGCACCATGTCCAGCAGCCTGTGATCCCAAAAATTGCAACACGTCCAACAAGCAATCACAGTGATTACAGCACGTCCAGCAGGCAATCCCGGAGAGTACAGCATGTCCAGCACTTGTAACACATACAGTAGCAACCTCTGGGTAGCAAGAGTAGGCAAACCAATAGCTGCAAATTACAGGAGTAGCAACAAGCTAAAGCTGAATGTGCAAGCAGCAATAGCAGCTCGTGCACATGCAGACAGCAATAGCAGAACGTGCAAACAGCGATAGCAGCCTGTGTATGTGCAGATAGCAATAGGAGAATGTGTAGACAGTGATACCCGCCTGTGCATGTGCAGAGAGCAGTAGGGACATGAGCAGACAACAACAATGCATAAGAGTAGACAACAACAACATGTGTGGACAGCAGCCGTAATGTGTGCAGATAGTAGCAATGCATGCGGATAGAAGCAGCAGCGCGCATGGACAGTAAGCACAGTTTGTGCAGACAGCATGAGCAACATGTTCGGACAGTAAGCGCAACATGTGTGGAAAGCAGCAGTGTGTCCAAGAGGCTATACTAGTAAGTGTAGTGCACCTAGCATCCAAAACAGCAAGAGCAATGCATGTGGACAGAAAAAGCAGCATAAGTGGACAGCAGATGCAGCACTTGAGGACAGCAGCAATGCTTGCAGTAGCAATAGCAATGTTTGCAGATAGCAATAGTGTGTGCAGATAGCAACAGCGTGCACAGATAGTAGCAGTGCGTCCGCACATCAGAGTAGCGCAATGGGCAGCAATAGTAGCACGTGCAAGCAGCACCGACAATGGGTAA
This sequence comes from Ceriops decandra, assembly GCA_020615895.1. NCBI lineage: Eukaryota > Viridiplantae > Streptophyta > Magnoliopsida > Malpighiales > Rhizophoraceae > Ceriops > Ceriops decandra. The sequence goes on from JAHLGO010021097.1 coordinate 3,963,114, forward strand.
GACAACATTGAAAACAAAGGAAGGAGAAGATCCATATTTTGCACTAGCAGTCTGTACATTAAGTGATCATTCTCCAGGAAAAGTTTCACTATAAACTTTTGATAAATTAGCTGAATAAGGGTGGGATACCCTTGGAGTGATCGGGAGATCATTGTAAGTGGTTAAGAAGTAGTCCTTCCATAAGTGGTTAAGGAGTGATCCTTCCACAACATTGTTGTATCCCTTGATAATAAGAGTATATTGTGTGATTTAGGAGTGATCCTATTGCATTGTGGACATAGTTCACACATTATGGGTGAATTACATAAAAATTGTTGTGTGGTCTTGGATGCTTGTGTATGTGCATTGATTTTTTATTCGTACATTCGCGCTCACATAAAAGAGAAAAATAAAAAATTGGATCATCAATTATAACAAGTCATAAAGGTTAAATTTGGATCAATTTGTAAAAAAAAAAAAAGATATCTCACACTGATTCACCCCCTCTCAGTAACCTAAAATGGTTCTCATTAAATTTGTTGTCAAAGGGGGTGATATTTTGCATAAATCCAAAGAGAGTATATACTAATCACAAGGGGTGTAACTTGATATATAAAGGGGGAGAAATAGTTAAGGGGGAAAAGCAATAAAAAAGGGGAGTTAAAGGTTGTTTCAAATTGGAATCATGCCCATATGTAAAAAGATAAATACATGTTTTAGGGGGAGCTGTGAATTTCAAGAGTTATGCTTGTGTTTAATTATTGATTTATGGATTTAATGTGTTGCAAATAAATGCAAAGGGGGAGATTGTTGAGCTCATATTTGATAGTTGAAGTTGGATTTTGTTGTCAACAGCATCTCACATGGTTGTTTATATTGATTTGATGTTTTGAATGTCATTGAGATGCAGAGAAGTCATTGGTCAAAATCACTAATGGCAAGTCAACCCTAAAGTCAATGAGTCAATATTAACTGTTGATTTTAAATTTTAAGGGTTAAGGCTGACCATTGACCCTAAATTTAGGAAGTTCATGTTGACTATTAATCCTAAATGTTAAGAATCAAATCTGGTTATGGTAACATTTGGGACTCAATGTTGACCATTAATGAGTATGCAACCTTAATCTTAAGGTTCTATAAATACCTCCATGCATCTTGCAAGATTGGTGCGTGGACTATAGAAAAATTGAGAGAATGACAAGGGCTACAGAGGTGAATGGCAAACCTAAAGCCAAAGAGAGGTGAATAGCAAACCTAAAGCCAAAGATAGGTTGAGTGGCAAAGAGAGAGGCAGCCACCAAAAAGAGAGTGACCGGTCAAGGCAAAAGAGGCAGCCACCAATGAGAGGTGCAATACCAAGGAAAGGTACAGCCAGCCAAGGATGGTACAGTAGTTGGTAACCTTACCAATGTGAGGAGTTATAGTAATCGATAGCCACACCAACTGTAGGAGGAGTTGTAGCAACTGGTAGCCCTCTTAATAGGAGAAGAAGGAAGTAGTTGGCCAAACCAATCAAGGAAGAAGTTCCAACAACTGCTCAAAGGGATGTGCAGTAGCCACACCAAACCAAAGGAGAAGTATAGTAGCCACATTAAACCAGAGGAGACATGTAGCAGCCACACTTTTGAAGGAGAAGGTGTAGTAGCCACACCAAACCAAAAAAGACGTGCAGTGGCCACACCAAACCACAGCTTGTAGCATAACCAATAGCTTGTAGCCTAACAAGTAGTTTGCAGCACAACTAGTAGCTTGCAGCATATCTAGCACATTGCAACAACAAATAAAATTAATAGCAATTGCATCAGTAAAGGAACCAGCAATTGCAGCAGCAAGCATAACCAACATCAATTGTGGTAGCAAGGGCAAGTAGTAATAGCAACAAGGGTAGGCAACAACAGCAGTAATAGTAGCTTACAACAATTAATAGCAAATGAATCACATCTAGGATCTTGTAGAAGTAACAGGAGGTGAATCATAACTAGTAGCTTACAGAATTGGTAGTAGGTGAACTACAACCAATAGCTTGTAGAACCGATAGCAAGTGAATCACAACTAGTAGTTTGTAGAAACTTACAGTAGTTTGTAGGTAGCACCAGTAGCAGGAGGAGAAAACTTGCCCTAACAGTAAGGCATACAGTACCAGTAGCAGGGGAAGAATCCTGCTAAGGCAGTAGGTGAAATAGCATTAGCAATAAGGAAGAAAACTTGCTAAGGTAGTAGGTGAGGCAACTTGCCAAGGCCACAAGGAAGACAACCTGCTAAGGTACTAAGGGAGGTAGCACTGATAGTAGGGAAAGAAATTGACAAGATAACAGGTGAGGCAGCACCAATAGTAAAGGAAAAGAACCTACCAAGGTAGTAGGTGAGGCAGCACTAGCCGTAGAGGAAGAGAACCTAAAACAAAGTTAACCTATAGATGTAAAGAACTTGTAGAGAAGACACCGGTAAAGTTTGAGTAAAGACTAGTAGTGAGGAAGGAGAAGATCTGTTTTCTGTAATAGTAGTTTGTACACATTTAGTGATCTTTCTTAAGGAAGTTTTGACATAAACTTTTTATATATTTCTTGAAAAAGGGTGGGAGACCCTTGGAGTGATTGAGAGATCAATCTTTTGAGTGATCGGGAGATCAACTCACTGATCAGAAGATCATTGTAAATGGTTAAAGAGTGATCCTATCATACCGTAGACATAGCTTACACATTGTAGGTGAACCACATAAAAATTGTTGTGTGTTCTCAGGTGGTTGCATTTGATTTGATATCAATATGACCGCTCTTATATAAAGAAGCAAGGTAACAAATTGGATCATTGACTCTAACAAGTCATAGAGGTTAATTCAGATAGATTTTTAAAAAATGGACATCTCACATTGATTCACCCCTTTCCCCTCTTTGTGTGAGACCTAAGAAGGTCCATATCAATCTCTAATAAGGTTAGGTTTTTTCTCTTTGCAACACCACTTTGCTATGAAGTGATAGAAATAGTTATTTGCCTAACTATACCCTTTTCATTGCACAATTCCTTAAACTATTAAGAGAGATATTCACATCTTTAATCAATTCTTCAAGTTTTAATTCTTTTATTCAATCGATTCTCTACTATACTTAAATATCTTTTAAAGTATTATAATGTTTGAAATTTATGGGATATTAAATAAACATGACCATTATGGGTATAATCATTTATGAAAGTAATAAAATATGAGACACCATGCCTTGCCCTCACATTCATTAGACCATATATGTCAAAATGAACTAATTGTAAAAAAATTTGGCTTTATGAGCCTTGCCAAATGGTTTTCTAGTTATTTTTCCTACTGAATAGTATTGATATGTAGGTAGTTGAATTTTAGTAAAGGCCCTATTTTGCTAATTTGTTCATTCATTCTTGCCCAACATAACTTAGTCTAGCATGCCAAATATTTGCATTTATGATATTGTTATTGGTTGATGCAATAATAGAAAAATAACAATTATACATATTAAAGACCCCATAGCTAATATCCAGCATAAACAAACCATTTGATAGATATATACAACTAGACACAAGAAAAGTCATCATAAATATTTACATCATGACCTTTGAAAACATGTTTATAGCCTAAATAAATATAAAAGAACAAGAATAAAAACAAAATTTTGTTGAATTTCAAGTGCATACAGAATATCATTAAGTAATAAGGTTTGACCATCTTGCATTTATAATTTATAAGTTTTTTACAAGTTTTAATCCCTTTGACTTTTACCTTTATGTTATTCCCTACATGCACCTATCTTAAACTAGCTCTAATTTGACAAAACTCCACATATTTTTCTTGATCTTTAGCTATATATGCTATACCTTTTGAGTCTAGAATCCATAAAAGAGTAATTTAATAAGTAATACTAAGTTAGCAACATTAGGTAAACAATAAGAAGTAAGGGTAACTGATACCTTTCTTAGCTTAGTGCATTCATGAGCAAAATGACTCAATTTTCCATAGTTATAGCATGTCATTTTGGTCTTACTCCTTTTCTTACCACTACGCCTCTTACAACAGTCATTCTCTTTCTTCTTTCATGGTTGTCCATTCCCTTTTCCTTTCTTATGATGCTTATAATATCACTTATATTTCAAACCATAAATAGCCTTTAAATTAGTCTTAACTTCATCCACATTTATTTTACCAAAAGACTTAAGAACCTAAAGGTGCTCTTTATCTAAAATCAAATGGTGTGAAATATTTTCAAACGATTTAATAGTTTTATTATGTATCATATTAATTTTCATGTGCTTCCAATTTGAAGGAATGGAGTGAATGATAGCTTAAACTTACTGCTCATCTATAAGGGTATAACTAACTACTTCAGCTCTTTGATCATCTTAGACATCATCTCTAGGTATTACCTCATGTTATGATATGAGTTCTTTATATAGATGTCAAAATTGACCATTAGCTTTCTCAACCTAGTGGTTAAAGTACCTCTAAACTTGCTTTTCAAAGCCAACCACATTGCTTGGACAATCTCATACTTCTCAAACTGATGTATTAAATCATCCTTTGTATTTTCAAGCAATGCTATGTGACCCACACTATTCTTTCTTTTCCAAACCTTAAAGGCCTCTTGGTCTCACCTTTACTGAGTTAAGAGACCTTCCCTAAGGTCTATCATGATATTATTGACAACTTTTAGTACTTCATGCTCTTTAAAAACAACTAAACTTTACGATACTAGATGCTATAGTTTCACCTTTAGCTTGTTCTTTTTGTTAAGTTTATTAACAATATCCTTTGTAGTTATGGTTATGATAACACTGAAATATTTATCAATGATTAATACTAGGCATTTTGATTGTTCATTTTGCACCAATATTGAAATAAGTTAATAATAATCTAAAATTAGTTAAAGAATTGAAAGCTTACAATATTCCCAATCATCTTTCTTTCTTTATACTAATACCAAATTATTTTTGATAAAAACCATCTTGGGTCTCACAATAATAATCCCAATCAGTATAAGATGTCTACTTTTTACAAATCTGTCTAGAATAAACCTTTATGACCTATTAAAGTCTATGATCCATTTTTATCTCACTTCTCAATATGAGAATAGCTATATGGATATCAAGCAAGTGCAAGCACCCAAGAACACAAAAAATTTTTATGTGGTTTACTTATAATGTGTGAGCTACGTCTATAGTATGATAGGATCACTCATAAATCACATAATCCACTCTTATCAAGGGATATAATTGATGTTGTGGAAGGATCACTCCTTAACCACTTATAATGATCTCCCAATCATTCCAATGATTTCCCACCTTTCTTTAAAAAGTACATAAAAAGGTTATAACAAAAACTTCCCTAAGAAAGATCTCTCCATGTGCACAGGCTACTATTGTAGAAAACTGGTCTTCTCTTACCTCATTGTTGGTTTCTACTCAAGCTTTCTGTGGTTCTCTCCTTCACTACTGGTCTTTGCTCAATCTCTACCAATCACTCCTTTTTCACTATCAATTTCATAGCTTTTTCTTTGTCATGCTCCCTACTCTCTTTCTACCATGTTTCACAGCTTTCTCTTTACCTTTGCTGGTCTCAACTCTTTGCCAGTTCTGAACTCTTAGTCACTCACACTTTCTATTGGTTTTGAACTCTCTGCCTTTACCAGTCTTAGCTCTCTACCTTCTTCCTGCCTCTATACAATTTCCCTCTTGCCTCTACAAGGTTTCTCACTCTCCTCTGTCAGGTTTCTCTCCCACCTTTGTCGATTCTCTCCTTTGTAGGTTTTCTCCTTTACAATCCTTTGTAAGTTCTTTCCTTTATAGGTTCTCTTTTGCAAGTTCTTTCCTTTGTAGGTTCTTTCTATTACAGGTTCTCTCCACTACAAGTTCTCTCCTTTGTAGGTTTTCTCCTCAATAAGTTCTCCACTCTTTATCAGTTCTCTCCTTTATATGTTCCCACTTTCTTTCTGCTACTACTGTTGTCTCTCCTTTTTTTTTTTTTTGTTTCTACTTCTGGATTTCTTTGTCATTTTCTTTACTGGTTTTCTTTACCTTTTTTTTTCCTTTACTACCGCTGCCTAATATGGTTTCTATCGTTCCCCTCTTTTCTTTTAATGGCTGCTCTCTACCGTTCTACCACTCTAATGAGGACTTTCTAGGGTCTTACACTGAGGGGGGGAGAGGGTGAATTAGTGTGAGATGCTTACTTTTTACAAAATTATCCAAATTAAACCTTTGTGACCTATTAAAGTCGATGATCCAATTTTATCTTGCTTCTTTATGCAAGAACGATCATATAGATCAAACAAGCACAAGCACTTGTTAACACACAGAATTTTTTCATGGTTCACCCACAATGTGTAAGATATGTCCACAGTGTGATAGAATCACTCCTAAATCACACAATCCACTCTTGTTATCAAGAGATATAGTTAATGTTGTGAAAAGATCACTCCTTAACCACTTACAATAATATCCTGATCATTAAAAGAGTTGATTTCTTGATTACTCAAAGGATTGATCTCTCGATCATTCTAAGGATCTCTCACCCTTTTTCAAGAAGTACATAAAAGGTTTATGACAAAACTTCCTTGAGAAAGATCACTCAATATGCACAAGCTACTATTGTAGAAAAACCAAATCTTCTCCTTCTCACTATCGGTTTCTCTCTTTAAGCTTTGCTAGTCTCTCCTTTGTAGGTTCTATCCTTTCCTTTGCAGTCGGTGCTACCTCCTTCTACCTTAGTAATTTCTCTCCTTAGTTGTTGATGCTACCTCTATTGGCCTTGGTAAGTTCTCTCCTTAGTTGCCTCCTCCTATCTCTATAGGTTCCTCCTTTTGCAGGTTCTCTTCTTTGTAGGTTCTCTCTTCTATAAGTTCTCTCCTTTTGCAAGTTCTCTCCACTGCAAGTTCTCTCCTTCTTTCTGCCACTACTATTATCTCTCATTCTTTCTACTACTACTGCTTTTTCTTTTCTGTTATTGGGGATCTTTCTTTTTTACTGATGGATTTCTCTACTGTTTTCTCTACCTTTTTTTTTTCTTTTTTGCCGCTACCTAGTATGCTTTCTATTATTTCCCTCTTTCCTTTTGGTGGTTACTCTTTGCTATTCTCCCACTCTAATGAGGACCTTCTAAATTCTCACATTGAGAGGGGGAGGGGGCGAATTAATGTGAGATGTTTACATTTTACAAATTTTTCTAGATTAAACCTTTGTGACCTATTAAAGTCGATGATCCAATTTTATCTTACTTCTTTATGTAAGAACAACGGTATGGATATCAAGTATGCACAAGCACCCATGAACAAATATAATTTTTATGTGGTCCACCCACAATATGTGAGCTACATTTATGGTGTGATAGGATCACTCCTAAATTATACAATCCACTGTTGTTATTAAGGGATATATTGATGTTGTAGAAGGATCACTCCTTAACCATTTATAATGATCTCCTGATCATTAGAAGAGTTGATTTCTTGATCACTTAAAGGATTGATTTTTCAATCACTCCAAGGGTCTCCCACCCTTTTTCAAGAAGTACATAAAAAGTTTATAACAAAACTTCCTTGAGAAAGATCACTTGATGTGCATAAGCTGTTGTTGCAGAAAAATGGATCTTTTCCTTCTCATTACTGGTTTCTCGCCTTAACTTCTACAACATCTTGCTTGATAGAGGTTTGGTAAATATATTTATAACTTGCTTTATGGTAGGCATATACTCTAGCTTTACTTCAAATTTCTCCACTTTTTCTTTAATGAAGTGGTACTGGATTTCCATATGTTTAGATCTAGAGTGTTGCATAGGATTCTTTGATAAATTGATGACATTTTGGTTATCACAACCAATTAGCAATGTTAGCTACACATCTACCTTCAGATATTCAAGCTATTGTATCATCCTTAACATTTAAGTACAAGCTTGAGTAATAGCCACATATCCAGCCTCTGCAATGCTTAGAGTCACTAAATTTTCCTTCTTGTTGTGCCATGAAACACATTTATTGCTCAAATAAAATGCAACACTTGACATTGACCTTTTGTCATCACAATTTCTAACCCAATCAACATCTGTATACCCATATAAATTAAGCTATCCACTTTTATTATAAAGCATCCCATAATTTGTTATGCCCTTAACATATCTCTTCTCTTAGCAGCCACGAGGTGAGATTCTTTGGGCTCACTTTGAAATCTAGCACAAAGTGTTATAACAAAAACAAGATCAAGCCTTGATGTTATCAAATACATTAAACTTCTACTCAACTTTCTATATTCCTTCTAATAAACCATTTTGCCTTCTTTATTTTTTCTTAACTTTGTTCCAATAGTGATGGGAGTGCTTACTTCTTTAAAGTTCTCCATCCCAAACCTTTTTAACAACTCACAATCATACTTTTCTTGGGAGAAAAAAATTCCAGCCTTACTTTACAAAATTTGTAACCCTAAGAAGAATTTCATTTCACCTAGCATTGACATCTCAAACGTTTTCTTCATCTAATCGGCAAAAGCAATGCAAAGGGTGCTTTTTCAACAGCAAAGATTATGTCATCAATATAAACCACAACAATTAGTTGGCTCTGTTTATCTTCCTTTATGTACATGTTATTGTCCACATTCCTTTTTCTAAATTTCATATCTTTGAGACATGTATCTAGATTGGAATACCATGCTCTTGGAGCTTGCTTTAAACCATATAAAGCCTTTTTCAATTTACACACACTTGAACCATTATGATCAAGTATAAAACCATCAGGCTATTTGATAAATATCTCTTATCCAAGCTCTCCATTTAGAAATGTAGACTTCACATCCATCTAATAAACTTTGTAATTTCTTTAAGTAATAATGGCCATGAATATTTTGATTGCTTCAAGTCTAGCCATAGGAGCAAAGGTCTATTCAAAATCAACATCTTTTACTTATGAGTAGCTTATAAGGACTTTCTTAGGTCCTACACTAAGAGAGGAAGGGGGTGAATCAATGTGAGATGCTCACTTTAATAAATTTTTTCATATTTAACCTTTGTGACTTGTTAGAGTCGATGATCCAATTTTTATCTTTTTTCTTTATAGGAGAACAGTTGTACGAATATCAATCAAACGCAAGTACTAAGAACACACGACAATTTTTATGTAGTTCACTCATAATGTGTAAGCTACATCCACGATATGATAGGATCACTCCTAAATCACACAATCTACTCTTGTTATCAAGGGATACAGTTATGGTATGAAAGGATCACTCCTTAACCACTTGTGGAAAGATTACTCCTTTACCACTTATAATGATCTCTTGATCAAAGAGTTGATCTCCTGATCACTCTAAAGGTATCCCACCCTTTTTCAACAAGTTTATCAAATGGTTTATGACCAATACTTTCTTGAGAAGGATCACTTAATGTGCATTAGTTGCTAGTGCAAAACATGGATCTTCTCCTTTCTTTACTGCCAGTGCTGTCTCACCTGCTACCTTGGTAAGTTCTCTTCCCCTATTACTGGTGTTACCTTACCTACTACCTTGGCAAGTTCTCTTCCCTTGTTGTCGATGCTACCTTACCTACTTCCTTAATAGGTTATCTTCCCTTGTTGTCAGTGTTTTCTGTCCTGTTGCTGGGGCACATTTTCTTCTTTGTTGCTATAAGCTATTGGACTTGCTATCGAGACATGGTTTCTTCTTTGCTGCTAGTTGTGTTTCCTACCCTATTGCCAAGACATGCTGCTAGTTGTGCCTGCAAGCTGCAATTCTGATTATGCTTGTTGGTATTACTACTTGCACTTGTTAGTATTGCTGCTAGCGCTTGCTAGTATTACTACCTACACATGCTACTGCTATAATCTAAAATTGCTATTGGTTTGCCTAATCCTGTTGTTAGAGCTTGTTGCTGCTGTTACAATCTACAATTGCTGGTTGTTTACCTACACCTACTGGTGCTGCAAGATGTGCTATTGGTGTTGCGAACTACTGCTGTTTTGCAATTGCTAGTATTGCCTATTGAACTTGTTACTAATGTTGTAATTATTGGTATTGCCTACTAGACTTGCTATTAGTGTTGCAATTGCTGGCATTGCTAGATATGCTATTGGTTATGCCTATTGCAGGTTGCTGGTTTCTTTATTACAATTGTAGGATACCTTGGGAGGTTAATACAACTCCTCCCTTTTGGTTTGGCCACTTACTGCCTTCTTTTTTCTTTGGTGTTTTTTAGTTTGGTGTGGTTGCTGCATGCCCTCTTCTCTAGTTTGGTATAGCTACTGCACACCTTCTCCTCTAGTTTGGTATGGCTATTGTAACTCCTCTCCTTTTGTTTGGTGTAGCTGCTACATACCTTCTCCTCTAGTTTAGTGTGGCTACTACAAGCCCTTTTCTCTAATTAGGTGTGGTTGCTACATATCTTTCTCTCCTTGGTGTGACTGCTGCATGTCTTTATCTCCTTAGTATGGTTGTTACACCTTTTTCTCTTTCCTTGGTGTGGCTGTTGCACGTCTCCTCTATTCATTTGGTATGGTTGCCTCCTTTTTTGATGGTTGTTTTCACCCCTTCTTTGGTTAGTTGCTACACTCTCTTTAGTGTTGCACATCTCTTGGTTATTTACACTTCTCCTTAACTGGAACTCTCTTGGCTAGGTATTGCTACACCTTTCTTGGTGGCTACCCTTTTTGCCTTAGCCAGTCATTCTTTTCTTTGGTGGCTACCTCTCTTTTTACCATTCACCTCTCCTTGGCTTTTAAGTTGGTCATTCTCTCTTAATTTTCTACAACTCACACACACACACACATCTTGCAAGGCGTATGAGGTTATTTATAGAGCCTTGAGATTAGGATTGCACACTCATCAATCACCAGCATTGATTCCCAAAGTTTTCCCTACAATCAACGACTAGATGCGATTCTTAAAATTTAGGGTCAATGACTAGCTTTGACCTCTAAAATTTAGGGCCGACAATCAACATTGACTCATCAACTTTAAAGTTGACCTGTCATCAACAGTATTGCTCGATGAGCTCTCTGTATCTCAACAACATTCATAATGTCAAATCAACACATACAGCTGTGTGAGATGCTGTTGACAACAAATCTAACATTAGGCAATAAAGATAAGCTTAACAATCTCCTTCTTTAGATTTGTTGGCAACACATTAAATCCAACTTTCAGCAATGCATCTTGTCATTCACAGCTCTTCTGGAAACATGCCTCTCCCTTAACTGGGCTCCCCCCCCCCCTTTTTTTTCGCTTCTTCCCCTTAATAGTTTCTCCCTTTTTATTTATCAAGCTACTCCTCCTTTTAATCAACATATACTCTTTTTTGATTTATGCAAAATATTTCTCCCATTGACAACAAATCAAAAGAATAATAGAAGAGGGAAGGGTAGAAGGGTAGGAGGCACATCTTAGCATCTAGGGGATGGCTAAAAACATAAAGTCAACCTTAACTATGGAATAACTCTCTTGACAGAGGTTTGGTTAATATCTTGCTAACTTGCTCTGTGGTAGGCACATACTCCACCTTCACTTTGTTTTTCTCCACTCTTTCTTTAATGAAGTAGTACTTGATTTCAACATGTACAATTCTAAAGTGTTAGGATTCTTTGATAAATTGATGGCACTTTGGTTGTCACAACCAATCAGTAGTGGTAGCTTCACATTTTTCATCAATAGAAGTTAAGTATGTTAAGCCCATCTTTGATGACTAATGTTGGATTTGTTGTAAATACCATCTTACATGGTTATATGTGTTGATTTGATATTATAAATGTCATTGAGATGTAATGAGGTCATTAGGAGAAACCGGTGATGACAAGTCAAACTTGACATTGAGGAGTCAATATTGACCATGACCCTAAATTTTAGGAAGTTAATGTTGACAATTGACCCTAAATTTTAGGAATCAAATTCGGTTGTTGATTGTAAGGCAACATATGGGAATTAACGATGATAGTTGATGATTGTGTAGCCCTAATCCCAAGGTTCTGTAAATATCCTTTGATTGCAAAAAAAAAAAAAAAAGTGAAGTCCAATAAAAAATTGAGAGAGTCAGTCAAAAAGAGAGGTGAGCGGTAAACTTAGGGAAAAAGAGAGGTGAGCGGTAAACTTAGGGAAAAAGAGAGGTGAATAGTAAAAGAGAAGACAACCACCAAGCAAGATGCAACCGGCCAAGGAGTGGAAGAAAGAAGTCAAGGCAGGCAGCCAAGGAGAGTGCAGCAACCACCAAGGAGAAGCAACAAGGTACAATTGGCTAAGGAGGAAAGAAAGAGAGCAAGGTGGTTAGCCACCCACACTAGCAAACCTTCACAAAGATGACAACAGCAGCCAGCCACCACACTAGCACATCCAGGAGGCTTTCTAATAGACCAACAGCATTTCCTTACACGTCCAAGAGGGCATACCAGCAGCAGTAGGTGTCCCTATAGGTCTAGGAGGGTATGCTAGTACCAGCAGTACATCCCTGCAAGTCTAGGAGGGTATACCAGCACCAACAACACATCTCAGCATGTCCAGGAGGCTTCCCTGCACTAGTAGCATGTCCAAGAGACTTCCTAATAGTAGCATCATGTCCAAGAAGCTTCCTTGTACTAATAGCATATCCAGGAGGCTTCTTAGCAATAGCAAGTCCACGAGGATATACCCACACCAACAAACACCACCAAGGCAACAGCCGCACCAACAAACATCACCAAGGCAACAGTTGTACCAAAAAACATCACCCAGGTAGTAGCCACACCAACAAACCAACAAAGCAGCCAAGGAAGACAGACTAGAAGGAGGTAGAAGCAACATGTGAGTCTAGCAATGTGCGGGGAGAGTAACATCGGTGCAAGAAAACTGCTAAGTGGAAGGAGAGAGCAGCAGCAGCACGAGAAAGCAGCAGCAATGCACATGGATAGTAGCAGCGGTGTGAGCTAATAGTAGAAGCAGCACTTGCAGATAGCAGGAACAGTGTGTGTGGACAGTAGCTGTAGTTTGTGGGGACAGCAGGTGCAGAGACCATGAACAGCAGAAGTAGTGTGCATGGACAGTTGGCACAGCTCGCACGGACAGTGAGCACAGCATGTGTCGTGGACAGCGCGTGGATAGTGGGTGTAGAGAGCACAGATAGTAGGAATAATATGTCCGGATAGCAGCCATAGCTTGTGTAGACAGCTGGCGTATAGTGGGCATAGCGCGTGCAAACAATAGTTGTAAGGCACACGGACAGCAGACACAACACGTATGGACAGCATTAGCAACACGTGCGAACAGTGACAAAACCCTGTGCACATGCATACAGCAATAGTAGCACATGTGGAGAGTCATAGCAGTACAAGTAGGCAATGACTACAGAACATGTAGGTAGCAACAGCAACATGTGTCGGCAGCAGGTCTAGTAGCTTGCAGCAACTAAGGAAAAAATGTGCCGACAGTAGAGAAGAAATCGTACCAAGGTACCAGGTGAGGTAGGATTAGCAATGGGTGAGACAACATCGATAACAAAGGAAGGAGAGGATCCATATTCTGCTCTAGCATTTTGTATACATTGAGTGATCATTCTCTAGGAAAGGTTTTAATCATAAACTCTTGATAATTTGTTGAACAACAAGTGGAGTGATCAGGAGATCATTGTAAGTAGTTAAGGAGTGATCCTTTCATAACCAAACTGTATCCCTTGATAACAAGAGTGGATTGTGTGATTTAGGAGGGATCCTATCACATCATAGACGCAACTCACATATTGTGGGTGAACTATGTAAAAATTGTCGTATATGTTTAGGTGCTTATGCATTGATTTATATTCGTATGGTCATGCTCATAGAAAGGAGAAAGATAAAAATTGGATCATTAGGTCTAACAAGTCACAGAGGTTAAATCCAAATCGATTTGTATAAAGAGGATATCTCACACTGATTCACCCCACTCTTAATGTGAGACCTATAATGGTCCTTATCATAGTACACACCTAAGTAGCTGCCACATATTTAGCCTTTGCAATACTTAGAGTCATTGAATTTTGCTTCTTGTTATGCCATGAAACACATCTACCACCTAAATAAAATGCACCACTTGATGTTGACCTTATGTCATCACAATTTTTGGCCCAATCAACATTTGTATACCCATATAAATTAAGTTATCCATTTTTGTCAAAAAAGTAGCTCATAAGTTATTGTGCCCATCACATATTTCAGAATTTTCTTAGTAGCCACAAGATGAGATTCTTTGGGCTTACTTTGAAATTTGACACTAAGTGTTATATAAGATCAGGCCTTGATGTTGTCAAATACAATAAGCTTGCAATCAACTTTTTGTATTCCTTTTGATCAACCATGTTGCCTTCTTTATCCTTGCTTAATTTGGTTCCAACAGTGATGGGGATGCTTACTTTTTTAGAGTTTTTTTTCCTAAACCTTTTTAACAGTTCACAAGCATACTTTTCTTGGGAGGGAAAAATTCCAGCCTTGTTTTGCAAAACCTATAACCCTAAGAAGAATTTCATTTCACTCAATATAGACCTCTCAAACTTCTTCTTCATCTATTTAGCAAAGGCAATACATAGGCCTCTTTTTCTGCACCAAAAATTATGTCATCAACATAAATCTCAAAAATTAATTGGCCCTGGTTGTCTTCTATGTACAATTTGTTGTCCACATTCCCTTTTCTGAACTTCATATTTTTAAGGCATCTATCCAACTTGGAATGATGCTTTTGGAGTTTGCTTTAAGCTGTATAAAGCCTTATTCAATCTATACACACTTGAACCATCATGATCAAGTATAAATTCATCAGGCTGTTATAAATACCTCTTCTTCAAGCTCTCCATTTAGGAATGCAGACTTCACATCCATCTAATAAACTTTGTAGTTCCTTTAAGCAATAATGACCATGAATATTTTAATTGCTTTAAGTTTGGCCACAGGAGCAAAGGTCTCTTCAAAGTTAACACCTTCTACTATGAGTAGCCTTTACAAATAAGTATTGCCTTGTTTCTTACCACCTTACCGTTTTCATTGAGCTTATTTATGAAAACCCACTTGGTTCTAATGAAGTTTTTCCCTTTAAGTCTAAGTACTAAATACCAAGTGTTGTTTTTGTTTTTCCAATTTGATCAAACTCTTTATTCATGGCACATACCCATTCCTTGTGCTTTAGTGCTTCTTTCACTAACTTGGGTTCAACTTCAGAAATCAATGAGGTATGGTCATCACCTCTTAGTCTTATACTAGTCTGCACAAAGTCCTCTTTTCTACCAATAATGTTTTTGACCTCAACTTTTGCTTTGACTCTTCTATAAGTTTGAGAAGGCCTTGATTCTTCTTCTTTATCACTTTCAACTTGAGAATCAACATCTTCCTCATGTTGAATGGCCTTAGATTCATCACTTTCAAACTCTTTTCGATTGTCATACATGACATCTTCAGCTTCCTCATGCTGTAATTGCATTGTAGAACCATCTTCAATCACTTTAACATCAAAGTTGTCCATCATTTTCAGTAAACTTTTGTTATTGCATCTGAAGCCTCTTTCATTTGGTACATAGCTTAAGAATATGGATTTATTAGCCTTCTCATCAAAGTTTCCAAGATGCTTGCCTTTGACTTTAATAAGGCATGGACTTTGAAACACTTTAAAATGTTTTACACTTGGCTTCTTTCCATACCACAGCTCATAGGGTGTCTTTCTTGTATATGGTCTCATTAAGCATCTATTTTGAATTTGAGTTATAGTGGTGATAGCCTCTTTCTAGTAGCTATGTGAAGTACCATGCTCAGCCAACATGGTTCTTGCCATCTCCACTAGGCTTCTATTCTTCCTTTCGGCCACTCTATTTTGTTGGGGCATGTAGGGGCTAGCATATTAATGCTTTAATCCATGCTTCTCTAAATAATCTTCAAATTCACCGCATATGTATTCTATCCTATTAATGTTAAGCCCATCTTTGATGGCTTAAGTTGGATTTGTTGTCAACAACATCTCACATTATCCTTCATGTTGATTTGATATTTTAAATGTCGTTGAGATGCATAGAAGTCATTGGTCAAAACCATTAATGGGAGGTCAACTAAAGTCAATGAGTCAATATTGGCCATTGACCTTAAATTTTAGGGGTCAAGGTTGACTGTTAACCCTTGACCATTGACCCCAAATTTTAGGAATCAAATATAGCTGTTGATTATAGGGCAACCTTTGAGAATCAACGATGACTGTTGATAATCATGTAACCTTAATCTCAAGGCTCTATAAATAACCACATGCACCTTGCAAGATAAGCGTGTGTGCTGCAGATGTTTCTAAGAGGAATGGCAAACTAAAGGGAACCAAAAGTAGAGGTGAACAACAAAGAGGTAGCCATCAAGGGAGGTGCAGCCAACCAAGGAAAGTGCAACAACTGGCCAAGAGAGTTGCAACCAAGGAAAGTGCAGCAGCCGATAAGAGAGTTGTAGCAACAGTCGGCCAAAGAGGAGGTGATAGCAACCACCAAAGGAGGCAACCACACCAACCAAAGGAGTTGCAATAATTGGCAGCCACACCAAAGGGAGAACAAGGTGCAGTAGCCAGCAACCACACCATACCAACAAAGGAGACATGCAGTAGCCATACCAACAAGAGAGAAACATGCAGCAGCTACCTTAAGGAAGGAAGGACATGCAATAGCCACCAAAAAGGGAGGTTGTAGTAGTAAGGTAGCAAGCAGTAGTAGCAAGGATAGGTAGCAAACCAAGAAGAAACTAACTGCTTATCGGCAACACTAGCAATAACTTGCTATTACAACAATAGCATGCAACAAAAAGTAGCTACATGCTAAACTAGCAATTTGTTACATTAGCTACAACTTGCAACAACTAGCAACCACCTAAAGAAGGAGAGAAGTGTACCAAGCAAATTGCAACAGCAAGGGTAGCACAACCAAGAGTAGCAGCAAGCTTTGGTAGAAAGTGTAGGCAAACCAACAAGTTCAACACGTACGGGAGGCTATACCAGCAAATGCAGCATGTCTAGCAACCAAATTAAAAATTACAGCATGTTTGGGAGGTTATATTAGCATATGTAGCATATCTAGTAGGCTATACCAGCAAATGCAACACATCATAAGTATTCATCAAAGTGATGGGGTGCAACATAGCCAAGTAAATTTTGGACAAGTTGAAGAATATTTACAAAGGAGATAAGGTTGTGAAGGAAGCCAAGCTATAAATTTGGAGGAGCAGATTTGAAGACATAAAGATGTAGGATGATGAATTTGTGGATGCCTTCTTCACAAGAGTCAATGAAATTGTGTGCTCCATGAAAGGCTATGGAGAGGAGATCAATAATGCTACAGTGGTAAGGAAAATATTTAGAACTTTACCAAAAGCTTACAATGCCAAAGTGTCTTCCATAGAAGATAGAGATTTAGATAGACTACCCTTAAATGATTTGCACAACATATTAGTGGCTTATGAAATGAGAATAACCCCAATGAAGAAAGAAAAGAAGTCTAAGGTGGAGAAGGAGCTGGCCTTTAAGGCAATGATGAAATTAACAACTAAAGACCAAGAAGAAGAATCTGATAGCACCTCAAAAGAAGATGTGATCCTCAAATAGATAAAGTTTTGGCATGCATCACCAACAATATGAAGAAAGGAAAAGGGAAGTATAAGGAAAAATTATCCTTGAAGTGCTTCTGGTGTGGAGCAATTGGGCACTTTATTGTGGACAGCCCAAAAAGAAGAAAAGCAAATAGTAAGGATGATGATGAGTCAGTCCCAAGGAGGAGGACAAAGCAATCCAACTATTCTAAAGCTTCAAATTCAAGTGCCAAAGGGAAAAAGAAATTCTTCATATCCAAAAGAAGGAATTTTCCAAGCAAGGTAGATGAAGAAGATTCTGAAGGAGGAATTAATGATGATTTTAATGATGAAGCTGCAAAGGATGTGCTAGTTGCTCAAGTAGATGATGATCAAGAATCTTTAAGTGATGAGGAATCAACAGAAGAGGAAAAGGATGAGTTGGTGCAGTAACTTAAGAATGAATTGAGAGTTTATTTGCACAAAAATAACAAGCTAGAAGAAAAAAAGGTAAATCATTTCAAGAAGCTGTATGAAAATTTTACTGTTGATGAATCTAATCTCCAAGTGAAAGTAAATTAGTTTAAAGAAAAAGAGAGCACTTGAAGAGAATTGAGGAGATAATTGTACTTGAGGCAAAGCAAGGTAAGATACACGAAGATTTTGGTGCTAAGGTGATTACACAAGAGTAAGAGATGTTGATTTTGAAAGCCAAGTTCCATAAGGCTGAGTTCGAACTGAAAAAGCATGAAGAAAGTTTTATGCAAGCCATAGAAGTGAAAGGAAAGTCATCTTAAGTAAATGCCATCAAGAAGGATGCTACCAAAAAGTTGGATGAGTGTTTAAGTAATCAAAGACCTCATTCTATAGGGAAGGAAGGACTTGGCTATATTGAAAAGTCAAGTAAGAAGGTGGAAGAGAGGAAGAAAATTGTGTTTATGCCTAAAAGCAAGCATAATGATGTGATGGACATGAGAAACCAACCTAAGCTAAAATGGGTTAGGAAAGATATGGTGAAGATTCTTATCCAAATGAGACAAGTTATCAAAGATGTAGAGAAGGTTGCCACAACAGTTGTTGAAGATAAGAGACACGAACTTAGTGAAAGAAGAAAATCCAAATTCAAAGGATTTTGTTGGAGCTGTGGTAAGTATGGGCACAAGGAAAATGTATGTTGGAGTACATAACCTATAATAAAGAGGAATACGAGGCAAGAGTTTAGGGGGAGACTTTATCAAGAAAGGAGGCAATCTTAAGTGAAAAGAAGCCATATTCCACTAAGAAACAATTTTGATTTGCTAGGAAAGATTTGTAAAAGATGCAAAAGGGTTGGACACACTATTGAGGATTGCTTGACATTGTTGCCTGGTCAAGGAGTGTCAAGGAGAACACCAACACATGCTCCCCTATTCTGCCAAACATTGCTACTTGGTCAAAGAGAGCAAAAGAGAACACCTATATAGGTAAGAGAAGAAGTGGAAGAGAAGGGACTATGTTTATTGAAGTAGCCTAAAAAACTTTCAAGAAAGAAAAGCCATGGTTCCTAGATAGTGGCTGCTCTTCATATATGACTGAAAACTCCAAGATGTTGAAGGGAGTAGCAACATATGATAGAGGGTCAATCAAATTTGGCAATGATGGTGCCTTAAAGATTCAAGGTATCAATACTGCTGAAATTGGTGTCGAAAAGTTAAATCGAAGGAAGTGCTTTATGTTAAAGGGCTAAAACACAATCTTATCAGTGTTAGCTAGTTTTTTTATGATGGACATGAAGTTAATTTCAACAAGAGTGGCTACACAGTAAAGAGACTAAAAGATGGTGTTGTTTTTATTGAGGGTGAAAGAACAAATGGAAACTTGTATCAAGTTTCTAGGAGTAACAACACATGCTACATGAGTACCAAAGATGAGAACTTGTTGTGACATAAAAGATTGGGACATCTTGGACAAAAGAGGATGAACTTGTTCTTTGGATTATTCTTTGGATTTGTTGTCAAAGGGGGAGATATTTTGCATAAATCCAAAGAGAGAGAGAAAGAGTATAAACTAATCAAAAAGGGGAGTAGCTTGATCAATAAAGGGAGAGAATTTGTCAAGGGAGAGAAGTAGAAAGTGGGAGTCAAACCCAGTTAAGGGAGATGCATAACTATTGAAAGTTGGATTTAATATGTTGCCAACAAATCCAAAGGGGTAGATTGTTAAGCCCATCTTTGATGACTTATGTTGGATTTGTTGTCAACAGCATTTCACATTGTTGTTTGTGTTGATTTAATATTTTGAATGTCATTGAAATGTATAGAAGTCATTGGTCAAAACCATTAATGGGAGGTCAACTAAAGTTAATGAGTCAATATTGACCATTGACCCTAAATTTTAGAGGTCAAGGTTGACTGTTGACCTTTGACCATTGGCCCTAAATTTTAAGAATCAAATCTAGCCATTGATTGTAGGGCAACCTTTGGGAATCAACGATGACCATTGATGATCATGTAACCCTAATCCTAAGACTTAATAAATAATGCCATGCACCTTGCAAGACAAGTGTGTGTGCTATAGATTTTTCAAAGCGGAATGACAAACCTAAAGGCAGCCACCAAGGGTGGTGTAATCGGCCAAGGAAAGTGCAATAGCTAGCCAAGAGAGTTGCAGGCAAAGGTGTTGTAGCAGTAGCCAACCAAGGAGGAGGTGATAGCAACCACTAAAGAAGGAGGTAGCTACACCAACCAAAGGAGGAGTTGCAACAATTGGCAACCACACCAAAGGGAGAAGAAGGCAGCCCTACCAAAGGAAGAATAAGGTGCAGCAGTCGACAGCCACACCAAACTAGCAAAGGAGACGTGTCACACCAAGGAGAGAAAAATGTGCAGCAACACCCCAAGGAGGGAAGGACGTGCAATAGCCACCAAAAATGAAGATTGTAGCAACAAGGGTAGGCAACAAACCATGATGAAACTAGCTGCTTATCGGCAACACCAGCATCAACTTGCTATTACAGCAACAACACGTAACAACCAATAGCAACTTGCTATTACAATAGCAGCACACAACAACCAGCAGCAACCTATTATCACAACACTAGCTGCAACTTGCAACAACCAGCACTCGAAGAAGGAAAGAAGTGCAGCAAGCAAATTGTAGCAGCAACGGTGGCATAACTAGGAGCAGTAGCAGGCTTTGGCAGAAGGTACAGTCAAACTAGCAAGTATAGCACATCTAGCAGCCAAATCAAAAATTGCAACATGTCTAAAAGGCTATAATAATAAGTGTAGCACATCTAGTAGGCTATACTAGCAAGTGCAGTATGTCGAGTAGCTAAACCAATAAGTGTAGCGTGTCTAATAGCCAAACCAGTAAGTGTAGTGCATTTAGTAGCCAAACTAGTGATTGCAACATGTCTAGTAGGCAATCCTAATGATTGCAGCATGTCTGATAGGTAATTCCAACAAGTGTAGCACATCCGGCAGGCAATCCCAATGAGTGTTGCACGTCTAGTAGTTGTAGCACATACAGTAGCAACTTCTGGGCAGCAAGAGTAGACAAACCGACAGTTGCAAATTGAAGGAGTAGTAGCAAGCTTAAGTAGAATGTGTAGGTAGTGATAGTAGCCTGTGTAGGCAATGATAATAGCCTGTGCACGTGTAGGTAACGATGGCAGAATGTGCAGACAACAATAGCAGCCCATGCATATGTAGATAACGAAAGTAAAACGTGTAGATAGTAATAGCAGCGTGTGCGAATAATAATAATAGCTCCTGCTCATACAGGTAGCAAAAGCAAAATATGCAAGAAGCAATAGCAACGCATACAAGCAACAATAGCAACCTATGCAACTGTAGGTAGCAAAAGTAGAATATGGAGGGAGTGATAGTCGCATGTGCAAACAGCAAAAGCAAAACATGTAGGCAGCAACAACACCACGTGCGAACAGTGATAGCAAAATGTGCAAGTAGCGATAGCAACATGTATGGACAACAATAGTAGAACATGCAGGTAGCGAGAGCAGCATATGTAAACAATGATAGCAAAACATGTAGGCAGCGATAGCAGCATGTGTAGACAGTAATAGCGGAACGTGCACGTAGTAATAGCAGCAAGTGCAGGCAGTAATAGTAGCAGGTTTGGTAGCTTGTAGCAACCGATGAGAGAATGTGTCCCAATAGTAGGTTCGATAGCTTGTAGCAACTAAGGAGAAAACATGTCCCAACAATAGCAACTGAGGAGAAAGTGTGCCTTGGTAGCAAGTTCAGCAGCTTGTAGCAACAGAGGACAAAATGTGCCTAATAGCAAGTCTAATAGCTTACAACAGTAGAGGAGAAAGTGTGCCCTAATAACAAGTCCAGTAGCTTGTAGTAACAGTGAAGGCAACTTGCCAAGGTAGTAGGAGAGGTAGCATTGACAGTAAGAGGAGAGAACCTACTAAGGCAGCAAGGGAGGCAGCATCGACAGTAGAGGAGAGATCTTACTGAGGTAGCAGGTGAGGCAACATCGGTAGTAGGGGGAGAGAACCTATAGCAGAGATAATCGGCAACAGAGATAACCAGTAGGGGGAGAGAACCTGCAGCAGAGATAAACTACAATGAAGATAACCTACAAAGAAGAGATTGGCAAAGCCTGAGCAAAGCAATAAGAAAGGAGAAGATTTGCATTCTGCATTAGCAGCCTATCCACATTGTTGAGCTCATCTTTGATGGCTAGTGTAGGATTTATTGTCAATACCACCTCACACGATTATATGTGTTGATGCGAGGTTATGAATGTTATTGAGATGTAATGAGGTCACTAGGAGAAATCGGTGATGACAAGTCAACCTTGGTGTTGAGAAGTCAATGTTAATTGTGACCCTAAATTTTAGGAATCAAATATGGCAATTAACTGTAGGGCAACATATGGAAATTAACGATGATCGTTGCAACTCTATAAAATAGATATAACGCATGGGGAGACCAATAACGGTGCAAGAAAGCTGTTGCAGTGTAAATAGAGAGCAGTAGTGTAATAGCAACACGCATAGACAATAATAGTTGTGCAAGTCAATAACAAGAGCAGCACATGCAAATAGTAGCCACAGTGCATATGGATAGTAGTTATAGTGCACTTAGATAGTAGGTGTAGAGATCATAGACAGCAAAAGTAGTGCACACAGATAGTAGGCACAGAGATCACAGACAGCAAGAGCATGGACAGTAGGCACAGCTTGTGTGTATAGCGAACAAAACATATGCAGCAAACAGCAGGTATGGCTGGTACGAATAGTAGTCACAACACGTATGCACAGTAGGCAGAGGTTGTAACGTGTACGAATAGCAATGGACAAATGCAATAGTGCATATAGACAACATTAACAAGGCACGTAGATAGCAGCAGTAGCTGGTGCAAACAACAGCGGCAGCTCATGCAAGCAGGACTGGCGATAGGTGAAACAACACTGATAGTGAAGGAAAGAGAAGATTCGTAGTTTGCTTTAGTAATTTGTATACATTAAGTAATCATTCTCTAGGAAAGGTTTTAATCACAAACTCTCGATAAACATGTGGAAAAAGGGTGGGATACCCTTAGAGTGATCGAGAGATCAACTCCTTGTTCAGGAGATCGTTGTAAGTGGTTAAGGAGTAGTCTTTTCACAAGTGGTTAAGGAGTGATCCTTCCACACCATAACTGTATCCCTTGATAACAAGAGTAGATTGTGTGATTTAAGAGTGATCCTATCACATCGTGAATGTAACTCACATATTATAAGTGAACCATGTAAAAATTGTCGTGTGTTCTTGAGTGCTTGCGCATTAATTTTTATTTGTACGGTTACACTCACATAAAGGAGAAAATTAAAAATTGGATTATTAGTTCTAAAAAGCGATAAAGGTTAAATTTGGATTGATTTATAAAAAAAGGATAGCTCACACTGATTCACCCCCTCTCTTAGTGTGAGACCTATAACTGTCCTCATCATACATTGAGTGATCATTCTCTAGGAAAGTTTTCATTATAAACCTTTCAACAAACTTGTTTAAAAAAGGGTGGGATACCCTAAAGTGATTGGGAGATCATTATAAGTGGTTAAGAAGTGATCATTCAACCTTTGATAACAAGAGTAAATTGTGTGATTTAGGAGTGATCCTATCACATTATGGATGTAGCTCTCACTTTGTGAGTGAATCACATAAAAATTGTCATGTGTTATTCAGTGCTTACATTTGATTGATATTTGTATGGTCGTTCTCACATAAAGAAGAAAGATAAAAATTTGGATCATTGACTCTAACAAGTCATAGAGGTTAATCTGGAAAGATTGGTAAAAAGAAAGCATCTTATATTGATTCACCCCCTCCCCCTCTTAGTGTGAGACATAAGAAGGTCCTTATCAATTGTCTATTTTGAGCCTTTTAATTTTTCCTCTTAACTGATTTTCAGCCAACCTCTTGTACCTCTTAAAATTATTAAGAGTCTTTGATTTATGTTTCAAGAACATAATGCAAGTCATTTTTGTAAAGTCATCAATGAAGGAGATGACGTACCTATTACCCTTTGTTGATCTTTGCCTCATAGGCCCACAAACATCCAAATGGATGAGCTTTAATGGCTTTTTTGTTTGAATCTCCACAATTTTATGGGGAGCATTCACCATTTTCCCTTTTTGACACGTGTTGCAAATTGTATCTCTCTTTCTCTTCTCAACTTTGGTACATCTATTATAGCTTCATTTTTGGACAACTTTTTTAGCCCCTTTAGTCCAAGATGTCCCAATCTTCTATGCCACAATAAGTTCTCATCTTTAGTGTTCATGTAACATGTGTTTTTGCTTCTGGAAACTTTATGTAAGTTCCCATTCGTTCTTTCTCCCTTTATAAGAACATCACCATCTCTTAATTTCTTTATTGTGCAACCACTCTTATTGAAAGTAACTTCATGTCCATCATCACAAAGCTGGCTAACACTAATGAGATTGTGTTTTAGCCCTTCAACATAAAGCACTTTCTTTGATTTTAGTTTTTCTACACCAATTTCAGCAATACATTGAATCTTTGAGGTACCATCATTACCAAATTTGACTGATCCTCCATTATAACCAATTTCAGCAATACATTGAATCTTTAAGGTACCATCATTACCAAATTTGACTGATCCTCCATTATATTTTGATACTCCCTTCAACATCTCAGAGTTTCTTGTCATGTGTGAAAAGCAACCACTATCAAAGATCTATGGATTTTCTTTCTTGGAAGCTTTTAAAGCTAGTTCCACAATCATAGTTGTTTCTCTTCCTCTTCTTCTTCTTCTTTGGCCTAATGTAAGAGCATGTGTAGGTGTTCTCCTTTGCACTTTTTGATTGGGTAGCAATGCCAAGCAATCCTTAGTAATGTGTCTAGCCTTTTCGCATCTTCCATAGATTTGTCCCAACAACTCAAATTTGTTCCTTAATGGAATATGACTTCTTTTCACTTGAGATTGTCTCCCTCTAGACTCTTCCCTCACATTCCTTTTTATTTTAGGCCTATTACTCCTACACAAATTAGCATTATGCCGTACTTACTACAACTCTAACAAAATCCTTCAAATTTGGATTTTCTTCTTTCTTTAAGTCTATATCTCTTATCTATAGCAATTGTTGCGGCAAACTTCCCTCTATCTTTGACAACTTGTCTCTTTTGGATGGGAGTCTTCACCACATCTTTCCTAACCCATTTTAACTTGGGTTGGTTTCTCTTATCCATAACATCATTATGCTTGCTTTCAAGTACAAACACAATTTTCTTTTTATCTTTTACCTTCTTACATGACTTTTTAATATAGCCAAGTCTTTTCTTCCCCTTGGAATGAGGTCTTTGATTATTTAGACACTCATCCAACTTCCTGTTAACATCCTCCTCGATGACATTTACTAAAGGTGACTCTCCTTTCACTTCCATGGCCTGCAGAAAGCTTTCTTTATGCTTCTTTAGTTTGGACTCAGCCTTGTGGAGCTTGGCTTGCAAAATCAGCACCTCATGTTCTTGTGCAATCACCTTAGCACCAAGATCTTCGTGTATTTTACCTTGCTTTACCTCAAGTACAATCAGCTCCTCAATTCTTTTTAAGTACTCTTTCTTTTTTGCTTCAAGCTCCTTTACTTTCACCTAGAGATCAGATTCATCAACAATAGAATTTTCATACAATTTCTTGAGATGCTTACCTCATTTTCCAACTTGTTGTTTCTGTGCAAATAAGCTCTCAATTCATTCTTAAGTTATTGAACCAAATCATCCTCTTCCTCTTCTGTTGATTTCTCATCACTTGAAGATTCTTGATCATCATCTACTTGATCGACCAGCACATCCTTTACAGCCTCATCATCAAAATCATCATCAACTTCTTCTTCTTC
Organism: Ceriops decandra; assembly: GCA_020615895.1. Classification (NCBI taxonomy): domain Eukaryota; kingdom Viridiplantae; phylum Streptophyta; class Magnoliopsida; order Malpighiales; family Rhizophoraceae; genus Ceriops; species Ceriops decandra. The sequence continues at coordinate 3,988,950 of JAHLGO010021097.1, forward strand.
AGAATCTTCTTCATCCAACTTGCTTAAAAGATTCCTTTTTTTTTTTGGATCTAAAGAGTTGTTTTTTGCCTTTGGCACTTGAATTTCCAAATTTAGAATAGATGGATTACTTTGTTATGGCTTATCATTATCCTCACTGTTTGCCTTTCTTCTCTTTGAGAAGTCCATGACAAAGTGCCCAATTGATCCACACCTGAAGTACTTCAAGGGTAATTTTCCCTTGTATTTTCCTTTTCCTTTTTCTTATATTATTGGTGATGTATGTCATGACTTTCTTTAGAGCTGCTATCGGATTCTTCTTCTTGGTCTTTGATTTATAACTTCTTTATTGCCTTGAAGGCTAGCTTCTTCTCCACTTTGACTTCTTCATTAAGGCTATTCTCATTTCATAAGCCACCAATATGTTGTGCAAATCATTAAGGACAACTTGTCCAAATCTCTATCTTCTATAGAGGAAACCTTAGCAGTGTAACCTTTCAGTAAGGTTCCAAGTATTTTTCTTACCACAGTAGCATTGTTGATTTTCTTTCTATAGTCTTTGATGGAGCACACAATTTCGTTGACTCATGTGAAAAAGGCATCCATAGACTCATCATTCTACATTTTTATGTCTTTAAATCTGCTTCTCTAGATTTGTACCTTGGCTTCCTTTACAACCTTGTCTCCTTTATATATGTTCTTCAATTTGTCCCAAATTTGTTTAGCTATATTACACTCCATCACTTTGGTGAATTTTTTATTTGGTAAAGAGGCATATAAGGCATTTCTCACCTTTCCATCACACTCTAAATTCCTTATCAACAAGCACCATAGCATCACCTTTAGTAATAGGGATGAAGCCATTAATAGTAGACTCATACACATCAAGCCCAAGTGACATTAGATATGGGAGCATTCTATTCTTTCATAATTGATAATTTTGTCCATTAAAACTAGGATGCCCTTACTATTGACACTATTTGTACTATCCATGATATCAATTAGCAGTAGAGATAAAAATTCACAGTAGCAACAAACAATCTCAGATCAAAGTAGACAAATTAGATCAACAAAGGGAACTGGCTCTAACATCAATTAATGAGAACCTTTTTAGGTCTCTCACTTAAAGGGGAAAAAAGCCTCTCACCTTTTATAATTTTTTTTTGGATTTAACCCTTATGACTTGTTAAAGCCAATGATCCAATTTTTATCTTTCTTCTTTATGTGAGAGTGGCCATATAGATATCAATCAAATGCAAGCACCCAAGAACACATGATAATTTTTACATGGTTTACCCATAATGTGTGAGCTACATCCACAATGTGATAGGATCACTCCTAAATCATACAATCTACTCTTGTTATTAAGGGATACAATTATGGTATGGAAGGATCACTCCTTAACCACTTATGGAAGGATTACTCCTTAACCACTTATAATGATATCTTAATCAAAGGGTTGATCTCTCAATAATTCCAAGGGTATCCTACCTTTTTTCAACAAGTTATCAAAAGGTTTGAAAATAACACTTTCTTAAAAGGATCACTTAAATGCGTACAAGCTCCTAGTGCAGAATGTGGATCTCCTCCTTCCTTTGCTACTAGTATTATCTTACTTGCTACCTTGGCAGGTTCTTTTCTCTTGCTATCGGTGCTACCTCACCTGTTGCCTTGGCAGGTTCTCTTCCCCTGCTGCTGGTGCTACCTGCCTTGCTACTGGGGTACGTTTGCTCCTCTATTACTGTAAGTTGTTGAACCTACTATTGGGACAAGTTTTCTTCTTTGCTGCTACAAGCTACCAAACTTGCTGCAAGGGCATGCTTTCTCCTTCTACTATAGGTTGTGTTTCCTACTTTGCTATTGGTAAAGTCTGCTAGTTGTGCTTGCAACCTGTAATTTCTAATTATGCTTACTAGTATTGCTGCTTACACTTGTTAGTATTATTGCCTACACCTGCTGTTGTTGCAATCTACAATTATTGCTGGTTTACCAGCTCTTGTTGCTACAATCTACAATTGCTAGTTGTCTAACTACACCTACTGGTGCTATGAGATGTGTTGCTGGTATTGCGGGCTGCTGCAAGTGTTGTGGGCTACTACTGGTGTTATGGGTTGCTGCTGGTGGTGTTAATGGTTGTTGTTGATGTTGTAGACTGTTACTAGTGTTGCAGGCTACTGTTGGTGTTGTAGACTGCTGCTAGTATTGCAATTACCGGTATTGCTTGCTAGATTTGTTGCTGGTGTTGCAATTGCTGGTATTGTTAGATGTGCTATTGGTTGTGCCTATTGCAGGTTACTAGTTTCTTTACTACAATTTCAAGATTCTTTAGGTAGTTATTGCAACTCCTTCTTCCTTTGGTTTGGCTAGCTACTGCATTCTTCTTTCTTTGGTGTGACTATTTTACACCTTCTTTTATGGTTTGGTGTGGCTGCTACATGTGCTCTCCCTTAGTTTGGTATGGCTACTGGAAGTCCTCTCCAATGGTTTGGTATGGATGTTGCACATTTTTCTCTACTTGGTGTGAATGCTACATTTCTTTCTCTCCTTAGTGTAGTTGCTGCATGTCTCCTCTGTTGGTTTAGTGTGGCTACTAACTGTTGCATCTCCTCCTTCGATTGGTGTGGCTACCTCCTCCTTTGGTGGTTGTTGTTACCTTTTCTTTGGTTGGCTACTGCGATGATCTCCTTGGCCAGTTGTTGCACTCTCTTTGATGTTATACCTCTATTGGTCGGTTGCACTTCTCCTTGGTTGCAACTCTCTTGGCTGATTGCTACTGTACCTTCCTTGGTGGTTGTCTCCTTTGCCTTGGCTGTCACTCTCTCCTTTGATGTGAGATGACCTCTCTACATCTTAATGACATTCATAATATCAAATCAACACATACAATTATGTGAGATGTTATTGATAACAAATCCAATATTAACCATCAAAGATGGGCTCAACAATAACCTTTACAGACAAGTCTTGCCTTGTTTCTTACAACCTTACCATTTTCATTGAGCTTATTTCTAAACACCCACTTGGTCCCAATTATGTTTTTCCTTTTAGGCTTAGAAACTAAACACCAAGTGTTGTTCTTTTCAATTTGATCAAGCTCTTCCTTCATAGCACACACCCATTCCTTGTAATTTAATGCTTCTTCCACTAACTTGGGTTCAACTTCAGAGATCAATGAGGTTTGTTCACCTCCTTTTAGTCTTGTCCTAGTTTGCACAAAATCCTCTTTGCTTCCAATAATGTTTTTAGCTTTCAACTTCATCTTTGACTCTTCTATGAGTTCAGGAATGCCATGATTCTTCTTCTTCATCACTTGTAATTTGAGAATTAATGTCTCCCTCATGCTGAATAGCCTTTGATTTATCCCTTTCAGATTCCTTTTCATTATCACACACAACATCTTCAGCTTCCTCATGTTGTGATTGCATTGTGGAACCATTTTCAATCACTTCAACATCAAAGTTGTTTATAATTTTTTACAACCTTTTGTTGTAACATTTGAAGCCTTTTCTATTGGGTACATAACCCAATAATATGCCTTCATCAGCCTTCTCATCAAAATTTCTAAGATTCTTGCCTTTGATTTAAATAAGGCATGGGCTTCCAAACACTTAATTCTAGTTTTACACTTTGCTTCTTTCCATTCCATAGGTTGTTGAGCTTATCTTTGATGGCTAATGTTGGATTTGTTGTCAACAACATCTCACATAATTATACTTGTTGATTTGATATTTTGAATGCTGTTGAGATGCAAAGAGGTCATTGGTCAAAATCGTCAATGACAAAACAACTATAAAGTCTAATGAGTCAATGTTGATCTTGACTATTGACCCTAAATTTTAAGGGTCAAGGTTAATTGCTGACCCTTGACCATTGACCCTAAATTTTAGGAAGTTAATGTTGACCGTTGACCTTAAATTTTAAAGAACTCAACTTATTTCCAGATTTCTTCAAGAGAGGTTAGAGAGCATTACAGTGAACTTCTAAACAGCAGTGGAGCAGCCTTTCAATTCAATAGAGGCAAGACAAGTTAAAAGAAGGGTAGACACAATAAGTGACACTCTTTGTATTGTACTTGCTTAGTAATTGCAATAGTGAAAGGAGCAAAGGATTAAGACATCCATTGTAACTAGAATTCTCAATTGTAGTGGATAGTCTCAGTATGGGAGAGTCCCTACCACCGTGGATATACGTCACGTTGACGGAACCACGTAAATCTCGTGTGTCCTTAATTTGCTTTACGTTCTGTGTTTTGAATTGAGTTATGAATGCAGCTAAAGTATCAGCCAACCCATAACCTAATGAAGACCTAAACAAGAACATCTGAATTGTCTATTAGGCAAGGTGTCTGCAAGGAGACTTTGGGGACTATTGTGATTAGTAGTTAGCAATAGATCCACCTTAGTTAAGTTTGAGAAAGAGTTTGCTTTTAAGAAGAGGTTGAAGTTGTTCACTTTCTTGCAAATTGTGAATTATGGTCATACTAATTCACCCCCCTCTTAGTATCACAAATTAGTAGATCCTAGGGAGAAGTCGGGAACTTCATATTTGTTTCTATAATAATAGGTATAATTATCTACAAATTAGTAGATGTTATTATTTTTCTATTGGTAAACTGTTAGATTAGACTTTAAGCTCTTTACATTATATATGTGTATAATGTCTTATTAATTCAAACAATACAAAACATATTAAAACTTTTATAGTTATTTGAAAGATGATTTCTTTGAAGCTATCATTAGTGGTTAATCCAACTATTAACTTTCATAAATGGACCAATTCAACACAAAATAATTTACATATCTCATGATCACTTACCAATACAAGGATTGTTCATATTGACATAAAGCCTCACAACATTCTTCTTGACGAGAACTTCTACCCAAAAATTTTAGATTTCAAACTTGCCAAGCTATATGTACTGGAAAAGAGAGTTTTCTGTCAATGCAAGAGGCTAGAGGGACCATTGGATGCATAGCTCCAGAATTGTACAATATAAATTTTAGGAGAGCTTCCTACAAGTCTGATGTCTATAGCTATGGAATGATGGTCTTGGGAAAAAATGGATGGGGGAACAAAGAAGGAAGATGATCTTGAAGAAGCATATCAATCCAACGTCTATTATTTTCAAATTAGGCTTATGAGCATCCTGAGGTAAACGAATTTAGGTTACATAGTGGACAAGGAGAGGAAATTGACATTGTGAGAAAAATGACAATAGTTGGCTTGTGGTGCAATCAAACGTATCCATCAGTGAGCCCATCCATGAATAAGGTAATAGGCATGTTGGAAGGAAGCATGGAAGCTCTAAAGATCCCACCAAGGTCTCCCATGCTTCCTCCTCTGAGACCATCATATTCGCTTGCTACCTTAACCATATAAATACATTAAGGATTGAAGTTGCTTAATTTTTTAAGTTCCCAACTTCTCCCTAAGATCTACTAGTTTGTGATACTGAGAGTGAATCAATATCACCACAATTCACAGGTAAATGAACAATTTCAACCTCTTCTTAAAAGTGAACTCTTTCTCAAACTCGACTAAGGTCGATCTATTGCTACCTACTAATCACAATAGTCCCCAAAGTCAACTTTCAGACACCTTGCCTAATAAACAATTCGAATATTCTTGTTTAGGTCTTTGTTAGGTTATAGATTGGCTGATACTTTAGTTGCATTCACAACTCAATTCAAAACAAAAAACATAAAGTAAAATAAGGACATATGAGATTTATGTGGTTCCGTCAACGTGACATACATCTATGGTGGTAGAGACTCTCCCTTACCAAGACTATCCATTATACTTGAGAATTCCAGTTACAATAGATGTCTTAATCCTCTGTTCCTTTCAATATTGCAATTAATAAGCAAGTACAATACAAAGATATCACTTACTGTGTCTACCCTTCTTTTAGATTGTCTTACCTCTATTGAATTGAAAGGCTACTTTACTGCCACTTAGAAGTTTACCGCAACACTCTCTAACCTCTCTTGAAGAAATCTAGAAATATGTTGAGTTCTTTTTTATGCTTCACCGAATTTCTTCTCTATGTTGTCTCACACAACTCTTGCTTTCACCGTCTCTTGATCTCACCTGTCTCCTTGTCTCACAGCTTTACTATTTCACGACCTACCCTCACCTGTCCATTTCTGGTTTTCTTCCAGCCAGTGGTCTATTTTTCTTTGTCCACCCCTATTTTGTCGTCAGCTCTTTCCTTTTCCATCTCTGGTTTTCTCTCTTTCAATCGGTTTTCTCTCCTTTGTTGTGTCATCCATTTGTCTCATGCTATCACAAATCTACTATCTGCTCTTCCAGTGGTTTTCTCTCTTCATCTATCTCTCTCTTTCAATTATGTCAGTGGTATCCCAATTAGCCATATCTCCTTTCCCTTTTTGGCCATCGGGTTTTTCCTCTCCTTCGCCGTCCACTCTGATTTTGCCGTATATGATTTTTCTCTCTCTTTAAATGGCTTCGTTGTTTTGCTCTTCTAGTCTTCCATCCAGCCCTCTTCAATCGTCTCGTATTTTCTCTCTTTTTCCCTTGTTCTACTGACAGTGGGCTTGGTTAGTCGAATAGGATTTTGCTGTTTCGCTCTTCCAGTCTACCGTCCAGTCATCTAACCCCTTTCAGCTGTTTCTTTATTTTTGCTGACCGTCTGTTTTTCACCGTCGGGTTTCTCTCTTCTTCCGTTGGTCTACTCCGATTTGCTTAATTTTCTTTTTCTCTTCTTCTTCTGATGGCTTTTTTGTTTCTCTATCATGTTGGCCTTTATATACTCCTCCATGAAACCCTAATAGGGCAAATTTACTGTCTTGCCCTTCCATGTTGCTCTTACATTCTTGCCCCTCCATGTGGCTTTTACATTCATGCCCTTCCATGTGGCTTTACTTTCTTGTACACTTAAACCTAGTTAACAACAATTACAACCCATAAAGGCTGTGGGAACAACAATCTCCCCCTTTGTAATTGTTGGCAACACTCATAATAAAAGCCATTATGCAATAGTTTTAACTCCCCCTAAATATGCACTCTGCCTTCCTTAACAGCTCCCTCTGCACTGTTGCTTCTCTCCTCCTTTGCCAACCAATTACAAATCTGAAAAACTTGCACTTTAGGCTTGAGGAGGCATTTGCATAGATAGACTTAATCTGTGCTTTTCAAATAGTTTTGTGGACAAAGGTTTAGTTAGAATATCTAAAATTTGATCTTTAGTGCCAACATACTCCAACTAAATTGTACCCTGTTCCACTTAATCTTTGATGAAGTGATACCGAATGTCAATATCCTTGCTCCTCGAATGTTAAACTGGATTCTTACTGAGATCAATAGTGCTTTGATTATCACAAAGTACACTCATTGGTAACTTCACTTCAACACCCAAATCTACCAATTATCTTAGCATCCATATCACCAATGTACATGCTACACATGTAGTCATATACTTAGCCTTAACTGTGCTCAAAGCAACACTATTTTTCTTTCTACTTAACCATGCAACACACTTTGAACCCAATTAGAAGTTGTAGCTGTTTGTTGATTTTCTATCATCTATACTTCCTGCCCAATCCGCATCAGTGTATGCTTGTAGTTTAACAGAATCCATGGCTGGATACCATCAACCTATTTCAAGTGTTCATTTGAGGCACCTTAGGATTCTTTTCACTGCCAATACATGAGACTCCTTAGGATCAACTTGGAATCTACTGGCAGCGCACACAGCGTGCATAAGATCAGGCCTTAATGTTGTAAGGTATAGAAGGCTCTCTATCATCTTCTTGTACTCTGTAGGGCTATACTCCTTCCCTCCTGATCTTTTGTTAACTTATAGCTCACTATCATAGGGGTACTAATAGGTCTGCTATCCTCTATACCAAACCTTTTCAACATCTCTTTGGCATATTTTGTCTAAGAAATAAAGACACCTTCTTCACACTGCTTTATCTATAATCCAAGAAAGTACATCATTTCTCCAATCAATGACATCTCAAATTCCTTACTTATCTTCTGTGCAAAATCTTGGCATAGCTCAGAGTGATCCCCTCTAAAGATGATGTCATCTACATATACTGTGGTTATCAGCTGGCCTTTCTCAGAGTTGAACACATACAGGTTATTATCAATCGTTCCTCTTCTAAAGTTCAACCTTCTCAAGTACGCATCCATCCTATTATACCATGCTCTTGAAGCTGGCTTAAGACCATACAAGGCTTTCTTCAATTTGCACATATGTGTCTTATCCTCACTGATTTGTACTCCATTGGGTTGTTCAATATACGCTTCTTCTTTCAGGATCCCATTCAAAAAGGCAAATTTCACATCTATCTAATAGACTTTGTACCTCTTGTGTGTTGCCAAAGCTAAAAACATTCTGATAGTTTCTAACCTTGCTACTGGTACAAAAGTTTCATCAACATATATCCCTTCTATCTAAGTGTAGCCTTTGCACACCAGCCTGGCCTTGTTCCTCACCACCTTGCCATCTTCATTATGTTTATTCCTAAACACCCATTTTGTTCCTATGACATTCTTATTAGTGGGCCTTGGAACCAGTTACCATGTATCATTCTTCGTAATTTGATCCAGCTCCTTATTGATAGCTTTAACACAAGCTTTGTCTCGAATAGCCTCTTCAATAGATTTAGGTTCAACTTATGAGAGTAAAGTAATAGCTCCCACAATTCTTCTTCTTGTTGTAATTCCTATTGATGGGTCACCTAAGATCTGATCTCCTTGATAAGCATTGGTCCATGTTTTCTTTGTCCTTCTTCCTTGCACCATCTTAGTTGCAAGATGATCTCTTTCTTCATCTTCAAACTCACTCTTCTCTAATTATAAACTTACATCTTGTTCCTTTTATTCAGGTTGGTTTGATTCTTCATCTACATTGAAGTCATCTTCTTTATTGTCCTCAGCTTCTCCATTCTACATAGTTTTCCAGTTTTCATCTATTCTCACATCACTGGAAGTGATTACTTTTCCCAGCTTATGCAGGAAAATTTTGTAACCTGTTGTCTTTGCTGAGTATCCCACAAAGATGCCTTCATCAGACCTAGCATTGAATTTTCCCAAGTTTTGCTCCTTGTTCTTCATAGAACATGGGCTGCCAAAGAGTCTGAGATACTTGGCTATTGTCTTTTTCCCACTCCATAGCTCATATGGAGTCTTATCAGTATTGGGCCTTAGTAATACTCTATTTTGTAGATACACGACTGCAAATATTACTTCTATTCAAAATCTTGTATGAAGTTTGGATTCCAGCAATAGAGTTCTCGCCATTTGGACCACAACTTTATTTTTCCTTCTTTACCACCCCATTCTATTGAGGTGTTCTTGCTGCTGCCAATTGGTGATGAATTCCATGCTTCTCAAGATAATCTTCAAAAGCTTTATTTGTAAATTCAGTGCCTTGATCTGACATCAATACTTTGATCTTCCTTCCACTTTCATTTTCAGCCAATCTTCTATATTTCTTGAAGCAATTCAAAAGTTCTGACTTGTGTTTGAAGTGCATAATGCAGGTCCTTCTTGAATAATCATCAACAAAAAAGATGAAGTACCTCTCATCATTCAACCCTTTTGTTCTCATCGGCCTACATAAATCAGTATGCATAATGTCAGGCACTACTTTAGAATTGAACTCTTTGGTCTTATACTACTTTCTAGCATGTTTTCCTTTAGAACATGCTGAGCAAACATACTCTCTCTCTCTCTCTCTCTGAGGTCGAGAATGTCTCTGATTGAATGAGTAGTGGTTAGCTTCCTAATGTTTTTTTGTGATAAGTGTCCCAACCTCTTATGCCAAAGCTGAGTTTCTTCTTCTTTGGTGAGTAAACAGCTACTTGTCTTGTCCTCATCAATTACATATAAATTTCCAGCTATTCTCTTTCCGACTGCAACCATATTGCCTTCTTTACTCTTTACTTGGCAACTTGTTTTTGTGAATATCACTTTGTGGTCGTTGTTACATAGTTGGCTAATAGATGCTAGATTATATCTGAGTCCTTCAATGTGTAGAACATCTTTCAGCTTTCCTTTTCCAATATTCATTGACCTCTAACCACTGATGTTGAGTGAATAATCATTGCCGAACTTGACTCTGTCTTCTCTTGATTTGTTTAGCTTTGATAATTTACTCTTATCTCCCATCATGTGTAAAGTGCATCCACTATAGAGGATCCACTGCTTGTCCTTCCAATCAGCCTTTAGTGCAATTTTAGCTATATTAGTCACCTCCCTTTTTGTTCTATATTCCTTCTTTTGAACTGGCTAAAAGATAGCTTTCTCCTTTTTCTTAGCTTTAACTGCACTGTTTGTTTTCACTATGCCATTGAGTACCTTCTCTTGCTCAGGGAGAAGTGTCATGCATCTTTTGGCATTATGGCCATCTTGCCCACACCTTTCACACTGTTCCAAGTCTGCCAATATTGCAAACTTGTTCTTTGAAACCATTGGTTTGGGCTTCCACCAACACTCCTTGTCAATGTGTCGTTGCCTTTTACAATATGTGCAAGAACTCACAACAGGTGTTCTCCTCTGAATTTTGTATTGTCTCCCCTTGTATGCAGCATCATATCTTCTCAAGTTTGAGACATATACGGACCTTCTCCACCTGCAGTTACTCATCTTATGACCCTAAACTCCACAATAAAGGCAATGACGTTGAAACTACCTCTTTTTGAGTCTGATCATAGCTTGTCTTCTTCTGTTCATCACTTGCTGTGTAGGCAACGTAGTTGGCTTCTTTGCTTGTGTGACTTTCATTTCAGCCACCTTCTTCTCCTTCTTTTATTTAGCTATAGCCCTCTGCTAGTTGACTTTCTTTTCTTCTTTCTTGTTTACCACCTTAGGTTGCTTCTTCAGATCTTCTTTATTCTCAGCTATCTTCTTATGGATCATAACCTTTTCTTTCAACTTCTGTGGCACATTCTTATTTTCTTTAACTAATACAGCCTCAGAATGTTGCACTTTCTCTACATTCTTCTCTCCTTTTGCAAAACTTGTTTCTCTTATCATTTCAAACTTCTGTAAGTTCTCCACACTCTTTTTGAGTTGTTGCTAAAGTCTCAGCAACTTTATCTCCATTTCTTCAATTGTTAAAGTCCTTGAGCCTAGCTCTATTGTAAGGTCTTCACATATTTTGATCAGTTCTTCAAATCTTCTCTTCAAGTCAATATGTTTACCCCTTATTTCATCCTTTTGGCTTTTAACTTCCTCAAACTTTGCTTCAACTTGTTTTATGTGAGCCACCAACCTTTTTATGGTCCTACCCCTTTTAATTATCTCCTTTGAAGCTACTTCCAACTCAACTTCAAGATCTAGTTCTTCTTTATCAACCTTCTCTTCCTCTTCAGAGGTTGAACTAACACCTTAAGCTGATGCCATAAAGGCATGCTTATATGATGAGTCTTCATCTTCCTCCTCATCAGCTTCTTTTATCTGACTCACATAATTTTTGAATGAGCCTCTCTTCTTCTTCTATGGGTTGGTAGTCTTCTTGTTGGACTTCTTTGATTTGAATGATGTTCTTCTCCATTTTGAATTCAGCTCATCATCACCATCCTCATCTTCATCATCAAGTTTCACTTTGCACTGAGAAGCAAAGTGTCCAGTCTACCCACACTGATAACATCTTAAGGACAACTATCCTTTTCCCTTCTTAGACCCCTTTTTCAACTTCCTTGTGAAGTATGCCAACACTTCACCTTCACTTTCTTTCTCATCATCATCACCATCCTCACTAGATGATTCTTCCTCTTCTTTTATCTTCAAGTATTTCATAGCTTTGAAAGCTGCCTCCTTTAATACATTTGACGTTGAGGAGCTCTCAGTTGACTTTATTCTCATCTCATATGCAATGAGATTGCACTAGAGATCATGCAGAGATAGAGAATTGAGATCTTTACTCTCCTCTATGACTACCACCTTTGAGGCAAACCTCTCAAGTAGAATTCTAAGAATTTTCTTCATAATAGATGAGTCCTTCTTGTTCTTCCCATAACTTCTAAGGTCGTTTACAACATCAATGACCCTAGTGAAGAACTCTTGGCCTGTCTCATTTTTCTACATTCTAAGAGATTCATATCTCTACTTGAACACTTGAAGCTTGGCCTCCTTCATTCTGCCATCACCTTCATAGAATTTTTGCAATCTATCCCATATCTCCTTAGCAGACTTGCAGTCCATAACTTTAGCATACTCAGCATCTATCAATACTGAAATGATGACCTTTGAGGCCTTCCCATTTACCTTCTTCTGGAGCCACAAAACCCTCCTTTATGCATTTCACCACATTTATGCCCATGGTTGCAAATACCACTTGCATTCTTGCTCTCCACATATGGTGGTTGGTTCCATTAAAGATTGGAACCTTCTTACTATAAGTGATGCTAGTGCTAGTACCGGCTTCCATTTCCCACTATACTAAACAAGTCAAACTTCTAGATCCCTTCAAACTAGTACACCAAGCTATTAAGCTTCAAATTGGTGAACTAGTGCTCTGATACCAATTGAAGTTCTCAACTTCTTCCTAAGATCTACTAGTTTGTGATACTAAGAGGGAGGGTGAATCAGTATCACCATAATTCTCAATTTGCAGGTAAGTGAACAACTTCAACCTCTTCTTAAAAGTGAACTCTTTCTCAAACTAGACTAAGGTAGATCTGTTGCTACCTACTAATCACAATAGTCCCCAAAGTCACCTTTCAGACACCTTATCTAATAAACAATTCAGATGTTCTTGTTTTGGTCTTCGTTGTTATGGGTTGGTTGATACTTTATCTACATTCACAACTCAATTCAAAACACAGAACATAAATCAAATCAAGGACACACGAGATTTACGTGGTTCAGTCAACATGATGTACATCCATGGTGGTTGGGACTCTCCTTTATCGAGACTATCCACTATACTTGAGAATTCCAATTACAATGGATGTCTTAATCCTCTACTCCTTTCAATATTACAATTACTAAACAAGTACAATACAAAAGTGTCACTTACTGTGTCTACCCTTCTATTAGCTTGTCTTGCCTCTGTTAAATCGAAAGGCTGCTCCACTACCGCTTAGAAGTTCACCGCAACACTCTCTAACTTCTGTTAAAGAAATCTGGAAATACGTTGAGTTCCTTCCGATGCTTTGCCGAATTTCTTCTCTATATTGTCTCACATAGCTCCTACTTTCACCGTCTCATGGTCTCACCCGTCTCCTTGTCTCATGGCTTTACTGTTTTGCAGCCTTCCCTCACCTGTCCGTTTCTAGTTTTCTTTTGATCGATGGTCTGTTTTTCTTCGTCCACCCATGTTCTGCCATCGACTCTTTCCTTTTCCGTCTCTGGTTTTCTCTCCTTTGTCGTGTTGTCCGTTTGTCTCACGCCATCACAGATCTGCTGTCTGCTCTTCCAGTGGTGTCTCTCTCTTAGTCCGTCTCTCTCTCTCGATTCTGCCAGTGGTATCCCTGTTGGCCGTATCTCTTTTCCCTATTTGGCTGTCGGTTTTTCCTCTCCTTCGTCATCCACTTTGATTTTGCAGTATATGAATTTTTCTCTCTTTTCTAACGGCTTTGCCGTTTTGCTCTTCTGGTCTTTTGTCCAGCCCCCTTCAATTATCTTGTATTTTCTCTCTTTCTCCCCTGTTCTGCCGACGGTGGTCTTGATTGGCCAAATAGAATTTTGCCATTTCACTCTTCTGGTCTGCCGTCTAGTCATCCAGCCCCTTTCAGTCGTTTCTCTATTTTTGCCGACCATCTATTTTTGGTTGTCGTGTTTCTCTCTCTTTCCGTTAGTCTGCTCCGATTTGTTCAATTTTCTTTCTCTTTTTCTTCTGACGGCTTTTTTTGTTTTTCTGTTATGTTGGCCTTTATATATTCCTCCATCAAATACTAATAGGGCAAATTTATTATCTTGACTTTCCATGTAACTTTCACATTCTTGCCCTTCCATATTGCTTTTATGTTCTTACCCTTCGATGTGACCTTATTTTCTTGCACACTTAAATCTAGTTGACAATTATTACAATCCATATAAAGTTGTATGAACAACAATTTTCTGTGTGATTGTTGAATTTTTTTGTTCCCTATGTCTAAAGCAATCCAATTATTAACTTCTCTCTTAAAAAAAAAAAAAAACAAGAAAGAAAGGTTAGTGAAGGTTATCACACATGTTTATGACATCCATCCCACGCCGAAAGAGTTCGGTGGCTTGAGCAAAGAGCAATTATTTCATCTACAATGTTATAATATATATATATATATATATATATATAGATATATTAGTTGAATCGAAGAATATACATTTTGCACGTTAAATTATATTCAGACACGTCCTGGACAATTCCTTATCTTCCCTCTCTACCGTTTGGGCATTTCACTTCAAGCCGCCAGTGCGGCTTCCCTCCCATGCGTAGATGGTTTTCTTTTGGATAGTCCTTTCTATTATTATAACTTGTCTGTTGCCTTTGTCGCACAGTGGTAGTGCACTTGTCTCTTATATAAAAATTCGTGAGTTTCAATCTAACGAAGCGCATTCCGAATTCACTTTTATATCGCATATGATTGGACATAAGCTGATGGTCAAATGTTTCGAAAATTTGCGTTGATTCTGCGAGGATTGGACATGGCTAATGTGTGTATTCAATTTTTTCTTTTCCTTTTTTTTTTTTTATGGAACATGAGACTACTTTTATATTTTAGAGTCAATTTATCAGTATTTTTTTAATTAAAACAAAACAGTCATTAATTTTAATTATTTTTACTTACATTATTTGAATTATTCATTTATTGAAAGATAAGAACGTTACTTAATTTTTTGTCAATAGTACTATGCATTTGGTTATAAGAATACATTTATATAAAATGATTATACAATTAACTTTTGAATCTATATCAAATATTAAATTTATTGTAGCAAGCATGTCCATACCCCTTACCTTGTCTTAATCTGTTATAGACCATCCAATATATGTGTCACTGATTGTGATTAACTTGACCATCCAAGATGGGAAAGTCACTTTAATTTTTGCTGACAAGGCTTTTTCTTTTATGGTAAGAACTCATTTATACAATATTATTATAAAATTAACTTTTACCTCTACACCAAGCTTTCTATTTGTTATGACAATTGTGTTAATACACATTTGATAGTTATCCCTTGAAATTTATGAAACATATGAGTCATTAATTTTAATTAGCTTTTCTTACATGGTTTTAATGATTTAATGGCCAACATGCAATTGTCTTTTAATTTCTTGTGAACTAAAATTCTTCTTTCACTGCACAAACTCATCCATGCAAAATAATCATGAAATTAACTATAATTTCAAGAGTAGACATTATATTCAATGTAAAAGGCACATCAATACACCTTTAGAAGTCTTAATTCATTAAAATCCATCTAGTTTATGAGTTATTGATCTTAATTAGCATTTTTTACATGGATAAAATGGTTAATTTCTTCAAACATCAGATAGTTACTTTATTTTTGCTAAATAGTTTCTTGCTAATATGGTTGCTCCTTTCTATGCAAGAAATTAATTACATAAAATGATAATTAAATTAACTTTTACATTACCTTGAACATGATATTCCTTGTGACAAACACAACAATACACCTTTGGTGGCCTTAACCCATTGAAGTTCATCAAACATTTGACTTATGAGTTATTCATCTTGATTAGCATTTCTTACGTGATAAAATGGTCAATTTCTTGAAATATTAGGTTGCTTCTTTATATGCCAAGAATTAATTAGACAAAATGATAATTAAATTAACTTTTACGTTGCACTAAACATGATATTCCTTATGATTAACATATCAATATAGCATTGGTGACCTTAATCCATTAACTTTCATCAAGCATTTGACTTATTTATCTTGATTAGCTTCTCTTACATGGTTTGAATGGTTTAATGATTGAGATAAGATTATCACTTAATTTCTTGCTAACAAGGCATTTCTTTTTGAAGTTCATTAAACATTTGCTTCTTGATCTTGATTAACTTTCTTACATGGTTTGAATAGCTTAATGACTAAAAGATAAGAACATCTCTTAATTTCTTTCTAACAAGACTTCTTATTTTGCTATTAGAACTCATCACACAAGATAATTATGAAATTAAAATTTGTGTTTACAAAAAGCATTATATTTAATGTGACAGCCATATAAATACATCTTTTATCATCTTAGTACATTAACGTCCATTCAATATAAGAGTTTATAATTTTGATTAATACATGCAAAGCATAGTTAATTGTTTGAAAGATGTTATAGTGACTTTATTTCTTGAAGGCTTTTTTTTTTTCTATATATAGAGTTAATCATTTAAAATTGCCATAAAATTAACTTTTTATATACACAAAACATTATATTTATTACAATAACCATATTAATAGATTTATGGTGGTTTAAATTCATTGAAGCCCATCAAACATAGGAGTCATTGATGTTCATTTTCTTTTCTTAAATTGTTTGAATTCTTCATTACATGAAAGATAAGACCATCACTTCATTTCTTGCTAACAAGGTTTTGCCTTATGTTTTAAGAACTTATTCATAAACAATAATCATGAACTCAAGTTTTATGTTTGCACAAAACATCAAATTAATTTTGGCAACTACATCAATATGCCTTTGGTAGTTTTAATCCATTGAATCCTACCAAATATAAAAGTCATTAATGTTGGATATAATGGTTTATTGCCAAAAAGATGATACAGTCACTTCATTTCTAACTTGTAAGGCTTCTCCTTTTCATTAAAAGACTTATTTAAATAAAATAATCATGAAACTAACTTTTGTGTATATGACAAGCATTATATTCATTGTGACAACTACATCAATATAACTTCATTAGCCTGAATCCACTAAAGTCTAACAAACATTTGAGTTATTGATCTCAATTTTTTTTTACATTGCTTGAATTGTTCATAGTTTAAAAGACAAGAATGTCCTTTCATTTGATTTACTGTTGTGAGTGCTGTTGAGATGTGTTTGTTGCATTTACAAAGTGTTGGTAGCTAATTCATTCTTAAGTTAAGGAAGACGATATTGGTGGAATGTGACGAGAATGAGGAGAGAAAGTAAGGCCGAAATCAAGACGCTACCAGCCCCACCTTGTGCTACCAAAAGAGTTTATTTAAATTATTGGTAGTGTTTTTGCTGTAAAGAAAGCATTAGTTGCAGCCTTTGGGAATACGTTTATCAGTGGCACTACAAGTCACTTTGCTAAGTGTGAGTCAATATTGTTTGTTGACCCTAAATTTTACGAGTCAATGCTGATCGTTAACCTTAAATTTAAGGAGTTAATGCTGACTGTTAACCCTAAATTTAATAAATCAATGTTGACCATTGATGATAGGGCAACCCTAAATTCAAGGCTTATAAATATACATGCATCTGTTTAGAAAGGGTAAGTTGTGAAACATGAGAGAGGACACGATAGTGAAAGAAAAATAAAGAGCAGTAGAACATAAAGAATTGTTGCAAAAGAAAAATAGCATAGAGAGGGCAAAAAACCTACAAAGAGCATAAACAATAGGGTAAGCTATTCAGAGGCAAAAGGAGGAACTTGTAGAGGTAGAAGGAGATAATCTACAAAAGGAGGAACCTGTAGAGGCAAAAAGAGAAACTTATAAAGGTAGAAGAAGGAATTTGCAAAAGAGAGAACCTATAAAGGAGAGGACTAGTAGCAAGATACTGTGAGTGGCAGAAACAAACCAGAAAGAAAAGAGATATAGTAGCTGAAAAGCTTAAACAAAACCTATAGAGGAGAGAACCTGTAGAAGAGAAAACTAGAAGAGGAGAAAACCTATAGAGGAGAGAACTTATAAAAGGAGAAGAGGCACAGTAGAAAATAACAAGTAACAACACAACAGAAAACAATAGGCAGCAACATAGCAGAAAACAACAAGCAATGGCATAATATAAAATGACAGTTAGCAACACATTGGAAATAATAGGCAGTGGCACAACAAAAAACAACAAGTAGCCTATGCACATGGAGAGATCTTTCTTAGGGATGTTCTTGTTATAACCATTTTATGTACTTCTTAAGAAAGGGTGGGAAGCCTTTGAAGTGATTGGGAGATCAACCCTTAGAGTGATTAGAAGATCACTGTAAGTGGTTAAGGAGTGATTTTTTCATAGTGGTTAAAGAGAGATCCTTTCACAATATCAACTGTATCTCTTGATAACAAAAGTGGATTGTGTGATGTAGGAGTGATTCTATCACACCGTGGATATAACTTATATATTGTGGATGAACCACATAAAAATTCTATGTGTTCTTAGGTGCTTACATTTGCTTGATATCCATACGACCATTTTCACATAAAGAAATGAGATAAAAACAGATCATAGACTTTAACAAGTCACAGAGGTTTAATCCAGATAGATTTGTAAAAAATAAGCATCTCACACTAATTCATCTTCTTCCCTTCTTAGTGTGAGACCTAAGAAGGTCCTTATCAGCTTGAATAATTCATTGCTTGAAAAATGAGTCAACACTATATTTCTTGGTAATTAGGCTCTTCTATTTTATATAAGTAGTCCATCATACAAAATGATTTGAAAATTCATTTTAGTGTATATGCTAAGCATAATATTTGTTGTTAAAGTCATATTAATAAACCTTTGGTGGTATAAATTCATTAAAAACCATCAAACATAATTCATTGATCATTATTAGCTTTTCTCACATGGTTTAACTACTTTGATGACGAAAAAGTGAGATTATTATTTCGTTTATTTATAAGAAGGATTCATTTTTCATTATAAGGATACATCCAAGCAAAATAATCATAAAATTAACTTTTATGTCCATACCAAATAATATATTCATTGGACAAGCATGTTAATACACTTATGGTAGCCTTAATCCATTGAATTCCATCAAACATTGAAGTCATTAATTTTAATTAGCCTTTGTTACATGAATAAAATGTTTATTATCTAAAAGATGAGATAATCACTTTATTTTTGGCTTATAAGGCTTCTCTTTTTTATTGAAAGGCTTACTTCCAAAAAATAATTGTGAAATGAACTTTTATGTATATACAAAAAAATATATATTAATTGCAATAACCATGTTAATAAATTTTTGGTACTTTAAATCTATTAAAATCCATCAAATATATGATTCATTGATCTTGATTATTTTTTCATACTTTTCTTGAATAGTTTATAGCTTGAAAGATGGAAAAGTCGCTTCATTTCTACTAACAAGGTTTCTTTTTGTGTCATAAGCACTAAAGTTTCCAACTTCACCCTAAGATTTACTAGTTTGTGAATTAGTATCATAACCCTTAAAAAAATTTTAATAATTTAAGCCAAAGTATTCTACTTCTTTAATACTTTAGCTCTCATCAATATGCAGGTATGTGAATAATTTCAAACTCATCTCAAAAGCGAATTTTTTCTCAGATTTAACTAAGGTAGATCTATAGTTACCTACTAATCATAATAGTCCCCAAAGTTACCTTTCAGACACCTTGCCTATTAGATAAATTAATTGTTCTTGATTAGGTCTTCTTTAGGTTATGGGTTTGATGATTCTTTAGCTGTGTTCACAATTCAATTCAAAACACAGAATGTAAATTCAAAACAAGGAAACAAGAGATTTACATGTTTCCATCAATGTGACATACTCTATGGTGGTAGAGTTTCTTCCTCTACCGAAACAATCCACTATGCTTGAGAATACTAGTGTGGTTTCCTTATGATTGCAATGTAGTTACAATGAATGTCTTAATCTTTTTCTCTTTTCACTATTGCAAATACAAAGCAAGTACAATATAAAGAGTGTCACCTACTGTATCTACCCTTCTTCTAACTTGTCTTGCCTCTATTTGATTTGAATAGGCTACTTCATTGTCGCATGGAAGATCACCAAATACTCTCTAACCTCTCTTGAAGAAATCTGAAATGAGTTCTCTCAAATGCTTCACCAAACTTCTTCTCTTGGTTGTCTTACACAACTCTTGGTCTCACACATCTCCTATTCTCACCATCTCACCTGGTTTGGTCTCACGTCTCACCTGGTCTGGTCTCATGTCTTCTCTGGTTTGGCCCATTTGGTCTCACCTAATCTCACCGTTTTGGTTTGATCCCACATTTCTAGTTCTCACTTGGTCTCATCATTCTAGTCTAGTCTCACTTGGTCTCACGTTTCCAGGTTTCACCTGGTCTCACCATTATGGTCTGATCTCACTTGGTCTCATGTTTCTAGGTCTCACTTGGTCTCACCGTTTTGGTCTGTTCTCATCATTCTCACGTTTCCAAGTCCCACTTGGTCTCACCGTTCTGGTCTAGTCTCACCTGTTTCATGGTTTCCAGGTCTGGTTTGCTCTCCAGTCTCACCTTCTCCAGGTCTGACTATGGTGGTTACCCCATAAGAGATAAGTCTTGGTTTATATACTCCCTTCTATGAAAGCCCTAGTAGGGCTTACTGTAGTTGTGGCGAATTTCCTTTCTTGCCCCTCCATGTAGCTTTATATTATTGTTCCATTCAAAATTCAACATTATCCTCCTTTTAAATTTATTTTTCTTACTCTTTTTTTTTCTACTGAAATCTCATTCCTTGAATATCACACTAAGACTTAAGCAATGCTATACTCCCTCTATAAGTTCACTCCAAGGAGATCACTTTATGAAGTTATTTGACACGCTAGTCTTATCCTATACAAGGTTATGAGCCACTTCTACTTGCACACTTAAATTTGGTTGACAATAATTATAACCCATATAAGGTTGTTAGAACAACAAGCACTCATTCACAAAAAATTATCATGAAAATAACTTTTGCATTTGCACAAAATATTACATTCATTATAACAACCATATAAACATCATTTGGTAACTTGAATCCAATGAAATCCATCAAATATGTGAGTCATTGTTCTTAATTAGATTTTCTCAAATGATTTAAATGAATCAATGATTGAAAGATGAGATTGTTACTTAATTTCTTACTAACAAGGCTTCTCTATTTGCTATAAGGACTTATTCAATTAAAATGATCATGAAAATAATTTTTGTAACTACACCAAACATTATATTCAATGTGACAAGTATCACAATACACTTTTGGTAATCTTAATGGAATGAAGTCCATCCAATATAAAAGCCATTAATCTTGATTAGTTTTCCTTATATGGATAGAGTGGTTAATTACCTAAAAGATGATTTAGTGACTTTATTTCTCAATAATAAGGTTTCTTTGTTCTACTAAGGATAAATCACACAAAATGAACATCAAATTAAATTTTTTTAATATATATTAAGCATTATATTCAATGCAAAAAGCATATTAATACACCTTTAGTAGTCTAAATCCATTAGGGTCCATTAAACATAAAAGTCATTGATCTTCATTACCTTTTCTTCTAATGATAGAATGGTTAATTGCATGAAAGATGATATAGTGACTTTGTTTCTTACTAATAAGGCTTCTTCATTCTACCTATAAAGTTAATCACATAAAATGATCATGAAATTAACTTTATGTAAACAGCAAGCATTATATTTATTGCGACAACCACATTAATAGACCTTTGTTACTTTAAATCCATTGAAATTCATCACACATATGAGTCATTAATCTTGATTAGCTACTTTTATATTATTTTAATTTCTCATTACTTAAAAGATGAGACCATCAATTCATTTCTTGTTGATAACTCTTTTTGTATCATAACATAGACTCATTCACATAAAATGATTATGAAGTTAACTTTTATATTCATACCAAACATTAAATTTATTTTAAAAGCATGTTAATATAACTTTGGTAGTCTTAATTTATTGAAGTTCATCAAACATAAGAATCATTAATCTTGATTAATCTCTTATACATGTATAAAATAGATCATTGCTTGAATGATTAGACCATCACTTCATTTTTTACTTATAAGGCTTCTTTTTCTTTGTTTTATTTATTAAAGTACTTATTCAAACAAAATGATTAAGAAATTAAATTTTGTGTATACATTAAGAATTATATTCATTGCAATAACCACATAAATGCACCTTTGGAAGTTTAAATCCTTTGAAATCCATCAAACATTTGAGTTATTAATCTTAATTCATTTTTCTCACATTGCTAGAAATGTTCATAAATTGAAAGATGGGAAAGTCACTTCATTAATGAGGACATTAATAAGACTTCTTCATTTATGGCAAGGACCAATTAATATAAAGTATCTTGAAATTAACTCTTGCTTCAGCACCAAATATATACATTGTGATAACCACATTAATGCTCATTTGGTAGCCTAAATTCATTGAAGTCCATTAAGCATATGAGTTAAGTTATTAAACTTAATTAGCTTTTTGTGGTTTGAATGGTTGAAGGATTGAAAGATGAGACCATTACATAGTTTCTTGCTAACAAAGCTTCTTTTTTAGCTATAAGGACTTATTCACACAAAATGAATATTAAACTAACTTTTATGACTCTATCAATTAATATATTAAATCTGACAAGCACATTGATACACCTTTGGTAGTCTTAATCTGTTAAAGTCTATCAAACATAGTAGCCATTGGTCTTGATTAGCTTTTTTTACATGAATAAGATGGTTAATTACTTAAAATATGGTACAATCACTTTATTTCATGCTAATTAGGCTTCTTTGCTTTACATAAGGAGACAATCATACAAAATAATCATGAAATTAACTTTTATGCATACACTATGCATTATATCCATTATTACAACCACTTTAAAACAACTTTAATGATCTAAATCCATTAAAGTTCATTGAGAATAGGAGTTATTGATCTTAATTGAATTTTGCATTACTTGAAAGATAAAAATATTACTTTATTTCTTGCTAATAAAGCCTTTTTGTTCATTGTAAGAAATCATTCACTCAAAATAACCATAAAGTTAACTTTTGTGTCTATGCTAAATATTAAATTCATTGTGGAAAGAACATTAATAGACCTTGGTAGTATTAAACCACTAAAGACCTTTAAACATAGGAGTTATTGATCTTAATTAGCTTTTTTTATGTAGATAAAATGGTTCATATCTTGAAAGATGAGACTATCATTTCATTTCTTGCTTATAAGTCTTCTTCTTTTTATGAAGAACTCATTAACATGAAATCATCATGAAATTAATGTATATGCATGTACTAAATATTATAATTATTGCAACAACCATGTCAATACTCATTTGGTAGCCTAAATCCATTAAAGTTTATCCATAATATGAGTCATTAATCTTAATTGGTTATTATTACATTTTTGAATTATTTATAGCATTAAAAGATGAGAATGTTGCTTTTTTTCTTGTTAGCAAGGTTTCTCCTTTTGTTGTAAGCACTAATTTACACAAAATTATCATGAATTAATTTTTATGTGTGTAAGAATCATTATATTCATTGTAATAACCATGTAAATGCATATTTGGTAGCTTAAATCTATTAGATTTCATAAACATTGTTGTCTTTAATCTTGATTAGCCTTTCTTACATCATTTGAATAGTTCATTGCTTGAAAGATGATATTGTCACTTCATTTCTTATTAATAAGTTCTCCTTTTACTTCTATCATTTGGCAAATAAGACCTCTCCTTTCTATATAAGTAGTCAATCACATAAATGATTTTGAAATTTCCATTTGTATATATATACTAATTATATTCATTGTAACATGAATCCTTGAAGTACTTGAAGGGATAAGGGAAGTTGAAAAGATACTTGCCAAGGGGGTCCAATTCATTGAGACATTTCCTTACATCATCAAATATAATTAAGGTAAGAAGAATGTAGTAGTTGATACATTATCTCATAAGTATACTTTTATTTCCACACTTAGTGTGGAATTATCAGGATTTAAATATGTTAAAAATTTATATGTGAAAGATCCTAACTTTGTTAAGATGTATAAGACATATCAGAAATTATCCTATTGAAAATGTTATAGGTTTGAGGGTTTCTTATTTAGGGAAAATCATTTATATATGCTTATGAGTTCATTAAAGGAGTTGGTTACGAGAAAAGCACATAGGGGTGGTTTAATGGGTTATTTTAGAGTTAAGAAAACCTTAGATGTCATAGTGAAGCATTTATTTAGGTCACATATACAACGAGATATTAAGAGGGTGTTTAAGAAGTACTTAACATGCAAACAAGCCAAATCTAGAGTTTTACCCTATAGTTTATACACTCTTTTACCCATATCTAGCTAATCTTGTATTAATTTGTTTATAGACTTTGTGCTAAGGCTAGTAAAGGGTTAAGGATTCTATATTTTTTGTTATTGATATGTTTTCAAAGATGACACACTTTATCCCATGTTATAAAATTGATAATACAAAGAATGTGGTTGAATTGTTCTTTAGAGAGATAGCAAGGTTACATGACATGCCTTATTGTTTTAAACCAAGATACAAAGTTCTTGAGTTATTTTTGAAAGATTTTGTGGGGTAAGTGATGGAAGCCATATTGTACCAGCTCAAATCAACAAGGGGGTTGATGCTTTGCAAAACCTTGGAGGACCAATGACAAAGGTAAGGTCAAAGAAAATAAAGGAAGCTCTCAACAACTTGTTGTGCAACATTTACTATCAGGATGTTGTTAAGTATGAGTTAAGGATGATGAAGGCTTCACCAAGGCTTGCAAATGTGTCATCTATGGAGAAATTTGAGAACTATGCGCTTAGGAAAAAAGTTGGATTTGGGAGCCCATGTTCAGGCATTTAAATGGACTAGTTTCATGGTTTATATTGTTATGTAGTGGGTTGAACGAATTTTAGCATCTTAATGGGTTATTTTCATTGTTTTTATTATTATTTAATAGGTTGGACGAATTTCATTAATAAGCCCATCTTATTAGCTAGGGTTTTGGGAGATAGCATATAAAAAGTGCAAGAAGGGTGGCTAGAGGAGGTAGACCTATTTTCATGAGTGTATGAGCTATTTCTCTTGTTCTTTGAGAACTAATTCTGAACTTTCATACTTAAGTGTGTTGGTTCAATAAACTTATCTTCTTCAACGTTGTTGTTGTTAGGAGTGGCATTTGAATCTTATAGTTCTGGTTCTTGGTTGCTTATAATCATTGGGTCAGAACTCCAAATCCCTTAACCTTTGTTAGAACGATCCTATACCAATAATTGGTGTTGGGTTCCATTTACATATAATCGAAGTTCATATCAGTAAGTTAAGTACTAAAATATTGTTCTCAACTACTTGCCATCTATGGATAAATGAGTAAACAAAGGTCGTTAATCAAACTTTTTCTACTTTATTGTATGCTATTATTCAAATAAATTTGAAACTTTGGGAAGAGTTTTTGCTTCAAGTAAAGTTTAAATATAATAAAGGTGTTTATTCTACAACATGTTACTCTTCATTTGAAATTGTGTACAGTTTTAATTGTTTTTTACTCCTTTGGATTTGATGTCTTCACTTGTTAATAAGTATGCTAGCATAGATAGTGAAAGTAAGGGCAAAATGATAAAGAAGTTTCATTTAAAGGTGTAGCATCAAATTGTAAAATGAACTGAGCAACATTCATCTTATACCAACAAAGAGCATAAGAAGGTGGTATTCGAACTTAGTGATTAGGTTTGAATGCTCATGCACAATGAAAGGTTTCTAGTATAAAGGGATTGAAAGTTGTATCCCAAAGGAGATAGCCAATTTTAAGTGGTGGCATAGATTAATGACAATGCCTATAAGTTAAACCTTCATTGTGAGTGCAAAATTTAATGTTTTGATTATTCTCTTTTAATGTAGGTGATGATTTGAGGTTGAATCCTCTTGAGGAGAGGGAGAATGATGAGATCCACAGAGGTGCTAATGCATGGAGGACTTCTAAGGATCTATTGAATATCCAAGAAGGGCCAATGACACAATTTTGGTTTTTATATGTAAGAGGATGGCTTTCTTAGACTAGCACACATCCAACGGCCTTGTTAAAGGCATCGGTAATGACATCAAAAGGCAACTGAAAGTTGGGCGACCTTACCACTTGTTTTAATGATACTATTACCTTTAACTTGTCAAAGGCTTTTTGGCATTGCATTGTCTACCACCAAGGTTGGTCTTTTTTGAGCAACTCAGTGAAAATGGCCACATTTTAGGGTAACCTTGCACAAACGTTTTGTAGTAATTAGATAAACCTATAAATGATTGCAATTCTGACACTTAGGTGACCATTTTATAATTGCCTGAACATTTCCTTCATCTATTCTCACATGAACTTGATTGATCCCATATCTAAGGAACATTATTTCTTACTGTGTAAACTTACACATTTCCTTCTAAACATACAATTGATGTTCCCCTAATCTAAATAATACCATTAAAAGGTAGGTCAAGTTAAGGTAACCACCATAAATTGATTAATGATGCCATAAAACACATCATTCATCAAATTGCAAAGCATTTGTCAAACCAAAAGGCATTACCAAGAATTCATAAAAGTTATAATATGTGATGCAAGCAGTCTTCCCCTTAACTCTTTTTACAATTCTCACTTACTAGTATCCCGATTTCAAATCTAGCCTAATAAAGTATAACGCCTTTACCAGCCAATAAAACAAGTTTGCTACAAATGGAATAAGGTACTATTTCTTCATTATGACCTTATTCAAGGCCCTATAATTCACACATATCTATAAGGAGCCATCATGCTTATTTTGGAATAACATTAAGGTACCATAAGGAGCTTTAAAAGATTGAATCAAGCCACCATTAAGCAAGTTTGTCAACTACTTCCTCAACTCATCCAATTTCACTGGACTTATGTGATAAGGGACTTGAGTTGGAAGTTTGAAACCTAGAATCTAATTAATTCTATGGTCAATATCATTTTTAAGGGGAAGGCCCTCTAGTAGCTTAAAATGCATCACATCTACTAAGTTACCTAATAGTTCTGCCAAAGCATTAGGGACTTCCATGGATACCTCCTCCTTCATTTCAATCAATATAGCCAAATAAAAGCAAAAAAGATAAAAGAGGCACTTAATAAGTTGATTAAATAAATCTGGGCCAAATAAATTAATTTAAGCTTAAAGGGCAACAAAGTATATCTTGATACAAGCTAAGACTTTATTAATTATGTAAGTATGTTGAATGAAATTATGTTAAGTGATTTTAAGAGTTTTTACAACTCCTAAAAAATAAAAGTAGATTAGTTGTTAGCTTATTTTGGAAGTTTGTCCTTATCTCTAGGGTTATGATTGTTAATTTAGCTTATAAATAGGTTTGCTTTCATTGTTATAAGGGACAAATCATTAGCAAAAATAAAAAGTGAGAATTTCTCGTTTAGTTCTTCTAAGAACTAAAGAACTTATCAAGAACTAATTCTTCTTGTAGCGTTTAGCCTAACTTATCACTTTTAAATCCCTTCTTTTTTAGAGTGTGACATTTATATCCTTCTTTATACCTTACGTTTGTGTTCTTTTAAACATTAAGTGTAGGTTTTGTGTGACTGAAATCTAATTTAGCTTTCTAGGGTTCTTATTTGATTCCTTATTTATATTAGGTCCTTAAGCCATATATTTTCGAGTTTTTCATAATGGAATATTTTCTTTCTTTTTAAGTCTTCGTCACTTTTTTTATGCACTTTTTGAGTGCTCTTTATATACATTTATGTTAAGATCAATATGTAGCCCTTTATAAAATGACAATATCAAAAGGACATGTTAATGACATAAGCCAACATATACCTTATTACATGTGATGATTTAAAAGAAACACTCCATTCATTCTTTTACTATGTTTTTGTTTTGAATATGATGTCATGAGTTTGACAAGGCTATAAAATGATTGAGTAGATCATTTGTTTCAATCTTCTAATTATATTTATAAAGTAATTAATTAGGTGATATTTTTATAGGTTGTTATATTTGAAAAGCAAAGACTTATCTAATGTTGCTTATGTTGCTAGATGCCTATAGACTTAAAACATGGAGAAACACTTTTAATACACATAAACATGACATTTCCATCCCTTCCTTATGATGATTAGTCATTCATTTTAAATAATTGTATGTTGTAGTTTATATGGTTAGTGGATTTCTCATGTGTTATGATGTTTACTTATCATTATTATGCTTAACAAATTAACCTTTATAGTCTTGAGTGTGGATACAATTGACATGTTAGGAAAACATGAATTGGATTTTGATATAAACCTATGGAAAATAAGTCAATACTTTTCTTAGGATATTAAAAAGAAGTGTTTCATAGATGTTATTTGCTCTTGCTTCTTATTGTTTAGCTAATGTTGCTAGTTTAATATTGCTTATTGAATTTAATTCCCTATGGATTGTAGACTTAGGGCTATCAACCATGCAGCTAAAGATTAAGAAGCAAATATGGAGTTCCATCAAATTAGAAAGTCTATGGGTATATGTTAGGAACCACGTGAGGGTAAAAGTCAAAGGGAAAGGTAGTGATATGTTTATGATCAAAGCTATGCAATAATAATTTTAGCTTATGAGCACCAAATCTGATAATATAAAGGATGGGGTGGAGGTGCAAGCCAATAAAATAATGGAGTTACAATGAAGGCATGGGAGCCATAAGCTTCTTAAGCAAGAAGGTAAGAGAGATGAGCATACAACCATAAAGATGTTGTAAAAGATGATGAGTTTAATGATCTAACTACTTTGGTTAGAATTGCTAACAATAGATATAGTTAAAGAGATATTTTAGGTGGTGAGACACCTATAACAGTGACTAAGGTAGCATTAAAATGAAAATACTTACATTTCAAGGGGAAAACAATCCGGAAGTCTACCTAAAATGGGGAAAGAATGTTGAGTTGGTCTTTGATTGGCATAACTATTTTGAAGAGAAAAAGGTAAGTCTTAATTTTATGGAGTTCACTAATTATGTTGTTATTTGGTAGGATGAATTTGTATTAACTAAGAGAAGAAATTATGAGAGGGTAATTGATACATGAGAGGATATAAAGGTTATCATAAGGTGGAAGTTCATCCCTAATCATTATTATAAAGATTTGCACAAAAGGTTGTAAGGGCTAACTTATGACACCAAAAGTGTGAAGGACTACCACAAGTAGATGACACCAAACATTATATTCATCATGACAAGCATGTCAATATACCTTTTATATTTCAATTCCACTAAATTCTATCACTTCATTGGCTGTTAACAAGGCTTCTCCTTTCATTGCACAGTGTCACTCACTCAAACTAAATCAAATTAACGTTTTTCAATATAACACATTATAATTATTGGGATAACCATGTCAATACACCTTTTGTAATTTTATTCCACTGAAGTTCATCAAACATGATAGTCATCGATCTTAATTAGTTTTTCTTACATTTTTTGAATGGTTCATTACTTAAATGGTAAGGTTGTCACTTAATTTCTTCCTTACAAGGCTTTTCTTTTCCTTACAAGTAGTCATTCACAAAAAAATGACTATGAAATGAACTTTTGTGTTTGCATAAAAAATTATATTCATTGTGATAAAAACATTTAATGCATCTTAAATGAGTTTTGCATTGTATCTAAAAGAAATAATTACCAGTTTTCTTGATCTTAAGGAATGATTTTGCATTCTTTTCCTAGGTATGGTTGTGCATTATTACCTTAGCAGTGGACTTATCACCTTAGTAAGGATCAGCTTGGTCTTAAGGAATTACATAAGGAAATGGCACAATTAGTGATAGTCACTTATCACAATTGAGAACATGCTCTAAATTTTAAGATATTCCTTTCTTTGTTAGGGATTTTCTCCCATCTGATATTTTAAAGTGGCTAGTGGAACTTAAAATTTCTATAATATTAATGTAAAAGAAAAGTTGAGACTTATAAATATCAAATTAAATTGTGATGCAAAAGATTAGTGAGCTAATAAGTTGGCAGTGATAAGTTAAATTGAATGTCACAAGAAGTGTTAGTTCTTGATAAGTTCTTTAGTACTAAGAATTGAAGGAAAAATTCTCACATATATTTAACCAATGATTTATCTCCTTTAACAATGAAATCAAATCTAATTATAGATGAAGTAACAACCTTAACTCTAAAGTTAAGAACAAACCTCTAAATTATGTTAGCAACTAATTGACTCTTATTTTTTGAGAGTTGTAAAAATCCTTACAATCACTTAATAATGCCCATTCAACATACTTATACAATTAATAAACCCTTAGCCTACATTAAGATATGTTTTATTGTCCCTTAAGCTTGAATTAGCTTACTTGGCTCAAAGGAGAGGTGTAGTAGCTAACATACCAATAAAGGAAAAGGTGTAATAGCCATCCAAAGGATATGCAACAACCACCTAAAGGAGAAGGTGCAGTAGCCACCAAAGAGGGAGAAATCAGCTTGCAATACAACCAACAATTATAACAGCAAGCGCAACTACCAATTCCAGTAGCAAGCACAACTAGTACAGCAATTGATAACAGGTGAATCACAACCAACAGCTTGTAGAACCAGCAGCAAGGGATGAGAACCTACCCAGGCAACAAGTGAGGTAACCTACCAAGGTAGCAAGTAAGGCAACTTGCCAAGGTAGTAAGGGAAGAGAACCTACTAAGGCAACAGGTAAGGCAACCTGCCCAGGCAACAGGTAAGGCAACCTACCAAGGCAATAAACAAGGCAGCACTAGTAGTAAAGGAAAGAGAAGATCCACGTTCTGCACTCGTAACATATGTACATTGAGTGATCCTTCTCAAGAAAGTGTTAGTGATAAAACTTTTGACATACTTGTTGAAAAAGGTGGGATACCCTTGGAGTGATCAAGAGATCAATCCATTGAGTAAGCAAGAGATCAACTCTTTGATTGTGAGATCATTGTAAGTGGTTAAGGAGTGATCCTTCCATAACATTAATTGTATCCCTGATAACAAAAATGGCATGGTTTGTATGTGTTTGAATCTACTGGTTGATATCATGGATAACATGAACAATGCTAACAACAAGGACATTCCTACTTTTAATGGACAAAATTATCAGTTATGGAAGAATAAAATGCGAAAATATATGATGTCACTTGGTCTGGATGTGTTTGAATCTATTGTTAGTGGCTTCATCCCTATTGCTGAAGGTGATGCTATGACAACTATTAATAAGAAGAATTTAGAGTGTGATGGAAAGGTAAGAAATGCTTGGTATGCCTCCTTATTAGATAAAGAATTCACCAAAATAATGGGATGCAACACAGCCAAACAAATTTGGGACAAACAGAAGAATATTTACGAAGGAAACAAGGTTGTGAAGGAAGTCAAGCCACAAATCTGGAGGAGCATATTTGAAGATATAAAGATGCTGAATGATGAATTTATGGATGCCTTCTTTACAAAAGTAAATGAAATTGTATGCTCTATTAGAAGTTATGGAGAGGATATCAACAATGCTATTATGGTAAAGAAGATGCTTAAAACCTTACTAGAGGCTTTTAATGCCAAAGTTTCCTCTATAAAAGATAAAGATTTCGATAGGTTGCCCTTACACAACATTTTGGTGGCTTATGAAATGATAATAGCCCCAATGAAGAAAGAAAAGATGTCTAAGGCATAGAAGGAGTTGCCCTTCAAGGCAGTGAAGAAATTAAAGATTAAAGAACAAGAAGAAGAATCCAATAGTAGCTCTGAAGAAAAAAATGGTGATACTAAATTTCATAAAGTCATGCATTCATCACCAAAAATATGAGGAAAGGAAAAAGGAAGTACAAGGGAAAATTACCTTTGAAATGCTTTAGTTGTAGAGGCATTAGGCACTTTGTTATGGATTAACTAGAAAGAAAAGAAAAGGATAGTGATGATGATGATGATGAGCTAGCCTCAAGGAGAAGAACAAAGAAATCAAGCTATTCTAAAGTTGGAAATTCAAGTGTCAAAGTGTTAAACCAATCTTTGATGGCTAATGTTAGATTTGTTGTTAACAACATCTCACATAGTTATTCGTGTTGAATTAATGTTTTGAATGTCATTGAGATGCAAAGAAGTCGTTAGGCAATACCGTTGATGGTAGGTCAATTCTTAGGTCAATGAGTAAATGTTGATCATTGACCCTAAATTTTAGGAATCAATTTCAGCTGTTGATTATAGGGCAGCCCTTGGAAATCAATGTTGAATATTAATGATTGTGCAACCCTAAATCTCAAAGCCTATAAATACATTCATGCAAAGGGAGACCAACCCTAAATCTCAAGATGGGTGTGTATAGCTAAAGAGAGACCAACCAGCTGCAAAGAGACAATAATAAAGAGAGAGGTAGCCACCAAAAAAAGAGTGACCAACCAAGAGTGCAGTACCAAGGAGAGGTGCAACCAGCCAAAGGGTGACAATAGCCACCAAGAAAGGAGGCAACCATACCAACCGAAGGAGGAGTTATAGCAAGCAATAACCCTACCAGAGGGAGAAGAAGGCAGCAAACAACCAAACCAAAGGGAGAAGAAGAAGGCATGTAACAGCCATACCAAACTAGAGGAGAATGTGCAACAACTAATCAACCACCCAAGGAAGAAGTTGTAGCAATAATCAAGGAGAGGTGCAGCAGCTGGCTAATCGATCAAGGAGAGGTGCAGTAACCAGCAAACTAATAAAAGAGAAGGTATAGCAACCATTTAAAGGAGAAGGTGTAGTAGCCACCAAATAGGGAGAAAGCATAGCACAACTAGCAATTGTAGTAGCAAGTACAACTATCAATTGTAATAGCAGGCACAACTAGCACAACAATTGGTAGTAGGTGAATCACAACTAGTAGCTTCTAGAATCAACAATAAGTGAATCATAACCAATAGTAGGGCAAGCAACACCAATAGTAAGAGGAGAAAAATTACCATGATAGCAGGAAGGCAGGTATCATTAGCAATAAAAGGAGAAACTTACCCTAATAGTAGGGCAAGTAGCACTAGTAGCAGGAGGAGAAAGTTTGCCCAGGCAATAGGGCAAGCATCTCTAGTATTAGGGCAAGTAACACCAACAGCAAAAGGAAAAAACTTGCCCCAGCAATAGGGTAGGCAACACTAGCAGTGAAGAGAACTTCCTAAGGCAGCAGGTGAGGCAACTTGCCAAGGCAGTAGGGGAAGAGAACTTGCCAAGGTAGTAGGTGAGGCAGTACCAGCAATAAATGAAGTAGAAGATCCACGTTCTGCAGTAGCAGCTTGTCCATATTGAGTGATCCTTCTTAAGAAAGTGTTAGTCATATTCCTTTTGATAAACTTGTCAAAAAAGGGTAAATACCCTTGAAGTAATTAAGAGACCAATCCATTAAGTGATTGGCAGATCATTGTAAGTGGTTAAAGAGTGATACTTCCATGAAATTAATTGAATCCTTTGATAACAAGAGTGGATTGTGTGATTTAGGAGTGATCCTAACACACCGTGGACATAGCTCACACATTATGGGTGAACCACATAAAAATTGTCATCTGTTCTCGCATGCTTTTATATATGTACGACCACTTTTACATAAAGAAGAAAGATAAAAATTGGATCATCAACTTCAACAAGTCACAAAGGTGAATGTAGAAAGATTTGTAAAAGTGA
The DNA here is from genome assembly GCA_020615895.1 of Ceriops decandra. Classification (NCBI taxonomy): domain Eukaryota; kingdom Viridiplantae; phylum Streptophyta; class Magnoliopsida; order Malpighiales; family Rhizophoraceae; genus Ceriops; species Ceriops decandra. Next base: position 4,022,408 of record JAHLGO010021097.1, read on the forward strand.
GCATTACCCCCTCCTCCTCTTAGTGTAAGATCTAAGAAGGTCCTCATCAAGTGGTATCAAAGCTAGTTTGCCCTGTCGATCCATTTTGTCTGCTTTGATCTTAAATTGTTATTGTTGCTATGAATTTTTGCTTATTGATATCATGGATAGCATGAACAACGTTAATAGCAAGGGCATTCCCACTTTTGATGGACAAAATTATCAATTATGGAAGAATAAAATGCAAAAATTTATGATGTCAGTTGGTCTGGATATGTTTAAATCTATTGTTAGTGGCTTCATCCCTATTGCTGAAGGTGATGCTATGACACCTATTGATAAGAAGAATTTAGAGTGTGATGGAAAGGTAAGAAATGCCTTATATGCCTTGTTATCAGATAAAGAATTCACCAAAGTAATGGTGTGTAACCAGCCAAACAAATTTGGGACATACTGAAGAATATTTATGAAGGAAACAAGGTTATGAAAGAAGTCAAGCTACAAATCTGGAGGAGCATATTTAAAGACATAAGATGCTGAATGATGAATTTGTGGATGCCTTCTTTACAAGAGTAAATGAAATTGTATGCTCTATTAGAAGCTATGGAGAGGAGATCAACAATGCAAGAAATGCCTTGTATGCCTCCTTATTAGACAAAGAATTCACCAAAGTGATGGGGTGCAACATAGCCAAACAAATTTGGGACAAATTGAAGAATATTTATGAAGAAGACAAGTTTATGAAGGAAGCCAAGTTACAAATCTAAAGGAACAGATTTAAAGACATAAAGATGTAGAATAATGTATCTACGGATGCCTTTTTCACAAGAGTCAACAAAATTGTGTGCTCATTAAAGGCTATGAAGAGGAGATCAATGATGCTACTTTGGTAAGAAAGTTACTTAGAACCTTGCTGAAAGCTTATAATGCCAAAGTTTCCTCTATAGAAGACAATGATTTATATAGGCTACCTTAGATGATTTGCACAACATATTAGTGGCTTATGAAATGAAAATAGCTACAATGAAGAAAGAAAATAAGTCTAAGATGGAGAAGGAGTTCGGCTTTCAAGGCAATGAAGAGATTAAAGATTAAAGACCAAAAAGAAGAATCTGATAGCAACTCTGAAGAAAAAGATGGTGATACTAAACTAGATAAAGTCATGGCATACATCACTAAGAAAAAGGAAGTACAAGGGAAAATTACCCTTAAAGTGCTTTAGGTATGGAGCAATTAGGCACTTTTCCATAGACTACCCAAAGAGAATTGTAGCAGATACTGATGATGATGATGAGCTGGTCCCAATGAGGAGAACAAAACAATTCAATTATTCTAAAGTTGGAAATTCAAGTGCCAAAGGAAAAAAGCAACCCTTCATATCCAAAAGAAGGAGTTTTTTAAGGAAGCTAAATGAAGAAGATTCTGAAGAAGAAGTTGATGAAGTTGATGATGATTCTTATAATGATACTTTAACAGATGTGCTGGATGCTTAAGTAGATGATGATCAAGTATTTTTAAGTGATGAGGAATGAATTGAAGAGGAAGATGATGAGTTGGTGGCAATAATTTGAGAATGAGTTAAGAGCTTGTTTGCAAAAAATAGTAAGCTGAAAAAGGAGGTAAAACATCTCAAGAAGCTGTATGAAAATTTTGCTGTTGATGAATCTAATCTCTATGTGAAAGAAAAGGAGTTTGAAGCAAAAGAAAAGAAGTACTAAAAGAGAATTTAGGAGCTAATTGTACTTAAGGTAGAGCAAGGTAAGATACATGAAGATCTTGGCACTAAGGTGATTGCATAAGAGCAAGAGGTGTTGAAGAAGGATGAAGAAAGCTTTATGTAGGCCTTGGAAGTAAGAGGAGAGTCAGCTTCAGTAAAATCCATCAAGGAGGATGCTGCCAAAAAATTAGATGAGTGTTTAAGAAAACAAAGACTAATTCCATGGGAAGAACGACCTTAGCTATATCGAAAAGCCAAATGAGAAGGTAGCAAAGAAGAAGAAAATTGTATTTGTGCTTGAAAGCAAGCATAATGATGTGATGGGGAAAAGAAACCAATCTAAGGTAAAATGAGTTAAGAAAGTTGTGGTGAAGACTCCCATTAAAAGGAGACAGATTGTCAAAGATGGAGAGAATGGTGCCACAATAGTTGCAAAAGAAAGGAGACATGAACTTGGCGAAAGAAGAAAATTCATATTTGAAGGATTTTGCTGGAGCTGTGGTAAGTATGGGCACAAGGCTAATGTGTGCCGGAGTAATAGGTCTATAATGAAGAGGAAAATGAGGCAAAAGTCTAAAGGGAGACTCTATCAAGAAAAGAGATAATCATAGGTGAAAAAATGTCATATTCCACTGGAAAACAGATTTGATTTGTTGGAAGAAATCTATGGAAGATGCGAAAAGGCTGGACACACTGCTAAGGATTGCTTGACATTGCTATCCAGTTAAAGAGTGCAAAGGAGAACACCTATTTGTGCTCCCACATTCAGCCAAACATTACTGCTTGGTCAAGGAGTGTAAATGAAAACACCTATACATGCTCCTAAATTTGGCCCAAGAAGAAGAAGCGACTATGGTTGTGGAAGTAGCCTTAAAAGCTTCCAAAAAATGAAAAGCCATGGATCTTAGATAGTGGCTACTCTTTATGCATGATAGGTGACTCCAAGATGTTAAAGGGAGTAGCAAAATATGATAAAGGGTCAATCAAATTTGGCAATGATGGTGCCTTAAAGATTAAAGGTGCTGGTGTTATTGAAATTGGTGTATAAAAGCTAAAACCAAAGAAATTGCTTTATGTTAAAGAGCTAAAACATAATCTCATCAGAGTTAGCTAACTCTATGATGATGGACATGAAGTTACTTTCAACAAGAGTGGTTGCATAGTAAAGAGATTAAGTAATGATGCTATTCTTACTGAGGGTGAAAGAACAAATGGAAACTTATACCAAGTTTCTAAAAGCAAAAACACATGCTACATAAGCACCAAAGATGATATCTTGTTGTGGCATAGAAGATTGGGACATCTTGGATAAAAGGGGCTAAACAAGTTGTCCAAAAATGAAGCTGTGAGAGATGAACCCAAGCTAAGAAGAGAAAGAGATGCAATTTGCAACACATGTTAAAAAAGGAAGATGGTGAATGCTTCCTACAAAAATATGGAGATTCAAATAAAGAAACCATTGGAACTCATTCATTCAAACATTTATGGGCCTATGAGACAAAGATCGATAAGGGGTGATAGGTACTTCATATCCTTTGTTGATGATTTTACAAGAATGGCTTGTGTTATGTTCTTGAAACACAAGTCATGGGCTCTCAATAGTTTCAAGAACTATAAAAGGCTTGCTACAAATTAGTTGGGGGAAAAAAATTAAAAGGCTTAGGATAGACAATAAGACAGAATACACATATGGTGAATTTGAAGATTATTTGGAGAAGCATGGAGTGAAGCATGAATATGGTAGTCCTTACACACCCTAACAAAATGGAGTGGCTGAAAGGAAAAATAGAAGCCTAGTGGATATAACAAGAACCATGTTGACTGAGCATGGTACTTCACATTGCTATTGAAGAGAGGCTATCACCATTACAACTCATATTCAAAACAAATGCCTAATGAGACCATGTATTGAGAAGACACCTTATGAGTTATGGAATGGAAAAAAGCTAAGTGTTTGAAAGCCCATGCCTCATTAAAATCAAAAGCAAGCATCTTGGCAAGTTTAATGAGAAAATTGATTAAAACATATTCTTGGCTATGTACCAAATGGAAGAGACTTCAGATGCTACAATAAAAGGTTGCTAAAAATGGTGGATAGCTTTGAAGTTAAAGTGATTGAAGATGGTTCTTCAATGCAATCACAATATGAGGAAGTTGAAGATATTATGTATGATAACCGAAAAGAATCTAAAAGTGATGAATCATAGGGCATTTAGCATGAGGAACACATTCATTCTCAAGTCACAAGTGATGAAGAAGCAAAATCAAGGCATTCACAAACTCATAGAAGAGTCAGAGCTAAAGTTGAGGCTAAGAACATTATTGGTAGTAAAGAGGACTCTATGCAGACTAGGTGAAGACTAAGAGGTGGTGAACAAACCTCATTGATCTTCGAGGTTGAACCCAAGTTAGTGGAAGAAGCATTAAAGCACAAACAATGGGTGTGCACTATGAATGAAGAGCATGATCAAATTGAAAAGAACAAAACTTGGTGTTTAGTACCTAGACCTAAAGGGAAAAGCATCTTTGGAATCAAGTGGGTTTTCAAAAATAAGCTCAATGAAAAAGGTGAGGTGGTAAGAAACAAGGCAAGGCATATGTGCAAAGGCTACTCACAAGTAGGAGTTGACTTTAAAGGGAACTTTGCTCCTATGGCTAGGTTTGAAGCAATCAAAATATTCATGGCCCTGGTTGATGGAAGCCATATTGTACCAGCTCAAATCAAAAATGGAGTTGATGCTTTGCAACCTTGGAGGACTAATGACAAGGGCAAGGTCAAAGAAAATAAAGGAAGCTCTCAACAACTTGTTGTGTGACATTTACTATCAGGAAGTTGCTAGGTATGAGTTAAGGATGATGAAGGCTTCACCAGGGCTTGCAAATGTGTCATCTGTGGAGGAATTTGAGAACCATGGGCTTGGGAAGGAAGTTGGATTTGGGAGCCCATGTTTGGGCATTTAAATGGGTTATTTTCATGGGTTATATTGTTATGTAGTGGGTTGAACAGATTTTAGCATCTTAATGGGTTATTTGCATGGGTTTTTATTATTATTTAATTGGTTGGACGAATTTCCTTAATAAGCCCATCTTATTAGCTAGTGTTTTTGGGGGTTAGCATATAAAAATGGCAAGAAGGGTGGCTAGAGGGGGAGACCTATTTTCATGAGTGTATAAGTTATTTCTCTTGTTCTTGAAGAACTAATGCTGAACTTTTATACTTGAGTGTGTTGATTCAATAGACTTATCTTCTTCAACATTATTGTTATTAGGAGTGGCATCTAAATCTCATAGTTCTGGTTCTTGGTTGTTTATAATCATTGGGTCAAAACTCCAAATACCATAACCTTTGTTAGAACAATCCTATACCAACAATTGGTGTTGGGTTCCGTTTACATATAATCAAAGTTCATATCATTTTGGTATCAGAGCCTTGGCTCTAACTCAATTTACTTATACTTTTGTTATCATCTCTTTCGTGTATTCTTCATTGTTGCTTGGATAATCAAAGAAAAAAAAAGAAAAGAAAAGGAGAAATTCGTGTGTTTCTTGTGTTTGGCTGCTGATATCATTTATTTTGCTGAAATACCCATTAGGTAACCAAAAGAAAAAAAGAAAAAAATCGTGTATTTCTTGGGTCTCCTTTTTTATATTTGTTTCTTCTACAAAAATACCTATTAGTTAACCAAAAAAAAAAAATGACTTCATTGCTCAATTGGTGATTTACTCAATTATACTCGATAATTGGTTGTTGTCTAATTGCACTGCTCATATCATTGAATTCCTTATCATTCTATTTGCTTTAATGCCTATCTTCTTGATCATGTCACTTCTTTAAAGAGGTAGGTCTAGGATTGATATATTCAATTTTTGTTTGTTCTGAATTTAGTTTGCTTGGAACTATTGAAAGAGCTCTCAAAGTTTTGCAATTCATTGCATGAAACACGAGAGTTGAGGGCTACTATAGTTGATTCGAGAGCAAACACGCAAGGTTGTGAGTTTTGTGGGGTATATTCTTTATTTACTAATAATCTTGCATATTCAATGTCTAATGCTAAAGAAGGCAATTTTCCACATAAAGAAGAGGAAGTAGTTGTTCCATATTTCAAATTGTTTATGAAATCCTTAGAGTAGAAGTTTGATAGGATTGATCAAATGTTTTGGGAAGTTTGAAATAGGATGGATAAAATTGAAGGGGAATCGAGTGTCAATCCTAAGAGGCTAGTTGGTAGGGTCATGAAGGAGCAATTTGAACATGACTTTAGTGAAGATGGTGATGATTATTATGATGACGATGATAATGCTAGTAGAAGCTTTAGAGTTGGATTTAAAGGAGGACGTGGTAATAGGAATGGTAGAGGAATAAGAGGCAATGGAAATGTTTATGATAGGTACAATGGAGGTTGGGACAACAAAAATAAAGTGGAGGAAGGAGTAGACAAAAATCTTAGTAGTATTAAAATGAAAATACCTTCTTTCCAAGGGAAAGCTAACCCTAATGTTTATTTGGAATAGGAACAAAGAGTAAAATTAATATATGAGTGCCATAACTTCTCTAAGGAGAAGAAAGTGAAGTTAGCTGTGGCAGAGTTCATTGATTATGCTGTAGTATAGTGGGACCAGGTAGTTACCACTAGAAGAAGAAATTTTGAGAGAACCATAGAAACATGGAATGAGTTGAAGACTGTGATGAGAAGGAGATTTGTTCCTAGCTCTTATTATAGGGATTTGTATAACAAGTTGCAAAGCCTTACGCACGATTCCAAGAGTGTGGAAGAGTACCATAAGGAGATGGAAATTGCTATGATTAGGGCATATGTAATGGAGGATAAGGAGGCAACCATGGCTAGGTTCCTCCAAGGATGGAATAGAAGCATAGCTGATGTGGTAGAACTGCAACACTATGTAAAGATTAAAGACATGGTACACATTGCCATGATAGTTGAGAGGCAACTTAAGGGAAGGAGCACTTTAGATATAATCAAAACTTAGGTTCATCCTTTTGGAAGTTGAACTGGGGGAAGAAGGAAGAGAAGATGACTTCTAAGCTTAAAACTAATTCACATAGACCCAAGACTAGTGGGGGTAGCCTGGAAAGGGGCAAATTTGAAGAAAAACTTGAGGGCACCCAAGGAAAAAATAGAGACATCAAATGCTTTAGATGTCCGGGTAGGGGTCACATTAGAGGATGCTAATGATGTTGATGAAGGGATTGAGTATCCAAAGCATGGTAGAAGGCTTTTAGTAGCAAGGAGAGCCCTTAGTGTGTAGGTTAAGGAGGATGATGTTGAGATGCAGTGGGAAAATATTTTCCATACTCGATATTTAGTTCAAGATATATTTTGTTGCATGATCATCGATGGAGGTAGTTGCACTAATGTAGAAAGTATAGAGTTGGTGGAAAAATTGAACTTGCCTACAACCAAACATCCTAGGCCATATAATTTACAATGGTTTAATGACAGTGGAGTGGTGAAAGTGACTAAACAAGTTGTGGTTCCATTTTCTATTGGTAGATATAAGGACGAGTTGTTTTGTGATATTGTACCTATGTAGGCTAGGCATTTGTTATTGGGCCGTCCTTGGCAATTTGATAGAAAAACTTTGCATGATGGATATAAGAATTCTTTCACCATGGATGGAAAACCATTCACACTTATTCTATTGACTCCAAAACAAGTGTATTGTTGTTCTCACAGCCTTGTATGAGTTGTAATTGTTGTCAACTAGGTTTAAGTGTGCAAGAAAGTAAAGCCACATAGAAGGGTAAGAAGGTAAATCCATATGGAAGGGCAAGAACATAAATTGGCCACATAAGCCCTATTAAGGTTTCATGGAAGAGATATATAAAGACCTTGGAAGACAAAAATAGGGAAGGGCCAACACAATTGAATACACAACAAAAAAAAGAGGAGTCGGCAATATTGAGCATTCAACAAAACCTAGACAACTAACCAACCAAAGAGAACACCACCTACAAAAGAAAAGAGTAGTTGTAATGAACGGTATTGTCAAAAATTGAACAGTCGTCGACCGCAAGGAGAGAGAAACCGCAACCATCGATGACCAGAAAATTGAGCAAAATGGCAGCAAAGGTGGACGGTCGAAAAAGGAGACAGAGTGGTCAGCAAAGAGAATAGGGCAGATGGCCAAAAAAATTGAGGGAAAGATGGCCAAAAAAGAAAAAAAAAATGAGCAAAACGAGTTGAAGGCAGAAGGAGAAGAAACCCGACAAGGAGAAGGGAAACTCAATTGCAAAATTGGAGCAGGCTAACGAAAGGTGAGAAACCTGTGAGGAACAGTACACCATTGGCACACCATCAGCACACCAGTGATCTGTAAGGAGACAACACGGTAGAGAGGGAAATAGACGATCAGAAAAATAGAGAAACAGGTTGATGGGAGAGAAAACTGGTTACAGCTAAATGGGGCTGGACGGCAGGACAAAGAAAAGCAGATCAACGGAAAAAGAAACCAGACGGCCATAGAAGAGAGAGATGCCGACGACAACAAAGAACAACTATCGAGAGAGAGAGAGAGAGGAGACGGCCAACATTAGATCCAACTGGATGGTGAGATAGATCCAGCTGGATAATGAGAGAGATCCAGCTAAACGAAGAGAGAGAAACCACCAGTAGAATCAAAGATGGACGAATAGAGAAATTCGGCGATAAGAGATAAATTTGGCTAGACAACAAGAGAGAGAGATGGACAGGAGAGCTGTAAAGCCGTGAGACAAGGAGATGGGGAGACAGTGAGACAGTGAAAGCAGGAGTTGTGTGAAACAATATAGAGAAGGAATTCGGTGAAGCATTGAAAGAACTCACCGCATTTCCAAACTTCTTCAAGAGAGTTTAGAGAGTGTCATGGTGAACTTCTAAGTGGCAGTTGAGCAGCCTTTCAATTCAACAGAAGTAAGACAAGCTAGAAGAAGGGTAGACATAGTAAGTGACACTCTTTGTATTGTACTTACTTAGTAATTGCAATATTGAAAGGAGCAGAGAATTAAGACATTTGTTGTAACTAGAATTCTTAAGTATAGTGGATAGTCTCGGTAAGGGAGAGTCCCTACCACCGTGGATGTACGTCACATTGACAGAACCACGTAAATCTTATATGTCCTTAATTTGCTTTACGTTATATGTTTTGAATTGAGTATCAACCAACCCATAACCTAACGAAGACCTAAACAAGAACAACTGAATTGTCTATTAGGCAAGGTGTCTAAAAGGTGTCTTTGGGGACTATTGTGATTAGTAGGTAGCAATAGATCTACCTTAGTTGAGTCTGAGAAAGAGTTTGCTTTTAAGAAGAGGTTGAAGTTGTTCACTTATTTGCGAATTGTGAATTGTGGTGATACTAATTCACCCCCCTCTCAGTATCACAAACTAGTAGATCCTTGGGAGAAGTCGCGAACTTCATGTATGAAGACCAAGTGAGAATTTATGAAAGTGAGCAAAAGTGGAGGAGTGAAAAAAAAGAGAGAGTCGAGAGAAAAGAAAGTGAAGGAGAGAAAAACAAGGTGAAAGCATTTGAGAATGCTAAGTACAAGAGTGGTCAGGTTCATAAGAGTGAAGATGAAAGAAAACAAGTGAGTGTGTTTGCAAAAGAAGCAGATGTTAGGGTTGCCTTCCAAGCCAGGCAACAAATGATCTTGATCTTTTACAAGGATTCTTATTTCTCTAACACTAACCTTGATTCATCTTTGCCTTGTGCTATTTCATCTTTGTTGCAGGATTATAATGATGTATTCCCTAAGAAGATCCCAGATGGTTTACCACTAAGGAGAGGGATTGAACATCACATTGATCTTTCTTGGAGCTCCCATTTTCAATAAGCCAACATAAGTAATCTTGCGGAGACAAAGGAGCTTTAGAGGCAAGTTGAGGAGTTGATGAAGAAAGGGCATATAAGGGAGAGCATGAGTCCATGGGCAGTTCCAGTGTTACTTGTGCCAAAGAAAGATAGATCTTGGAGGATGTGTGTTGATTGTAGAGCTATCAACAAAATAACAGTTAAGTATCGACATCTTATACCTAGGGTTGATGATATGCTAACTGAATTACATGGTGCATGTTAGTTCTCTAAAATTGACCTTAAGAGTGGGTATCATCAAATTAGGATGAGGGAAGGAGATGAATGGAAAACTGCATTCAAGACCAAGCATGGTTTATATGAATGGTTAGTTATGCCTTTTGGTTTGACTAATGCACCTAGTACTTTTATGAGATTAATGAACCACGTTTTGAGACCTTTTTTAGGAAACTTTGTTGTATACAGTAGAAAGTTAGAAGAGCATGTTGAACATTTGCGTTACATGCTTGATGTTTTGAGGAAAGAGAAATTGTATGCCAATTTGAAGAAATGTGATTTTTGCAAGGATCATGTTATTTTCTTAGGCTATGTTGTGTCTGGTTGTGGCATAGACGTTGATAAAGAAAAGATTAAGGCAATTCAAAAATGACCTACACCTAAGAGTGTGAGTGATGTGAGGAGTTTCCATGGTTTTGCTAGCTTTTATAGGAGGTTCATTAAGGATTTTAGTACCATAGCTGCACCATTGATTGAGGTGATTAAAAAGAGTATGGGTTTCAAGTGGAGTAAGGAATAACAAGTTGCCTTTGATTTGCTTAAATCTAAGTTGTGTAATGCACCACTTCTTGCCTTGCCTAATTTTTCTAAGATCTTTGAAATTGAATGTGATGCATTGGGCATTAGGATTGAGGGAGTTCTCATGCAAGAGAAATGAGCTATTGCATTCCTTAGTGAGAATTTAAGTGGGGTAACATTGAATTATCCAACTTATGATAAAGAAATGTATGCATTTGTTAGGACTTTAGAAACGTGGTAGCATTACCTTTGGCCCAAGGAGTTTGTAATTCATACTGATCATGAGTCTTTAAAATACTTCAAGGGGCAAGGTAAGTTGAATAGGAGACGTGCAAAATGGGTTGAGTTTATCAAAACTTTTCCTTATGTAATTCAATACAAATCAGGTAAGGAAAATGTTGTTGCTGACGCATTGTCACATAGGTACACATTGATTAGCACATTGAGTGTTAAGTTTCTAGGGTTTGAGCACATTATTGATTTGTATGCTAATGATTCTAACTTTTGTAATGTATATGCTGCATGTGAGAAAGCTGCCTTTGGTAAGTTCTATAGACATAAGGGGTATTTGTTTAGAGTAAATAAGCTTTGTATTCCCCAAGGGTCTATGAGAGCATTACTTGTGAGAGAAGCTCATGGGGGTGGTTTAATGGGACACTTTGGCATTCAAAAGACTTTTGATGTTTTAAATGAACATTTCTTTTGGCCACATATGAAAAAGGATGTTGAAAGAGTTTGTGCCAAGTGTATTACCTGTAGACAAGTTAAGTCTAGGGTTTTGCCCCATGGTAAGTATATACCTTTAGACTTCCCTTGTGAACCTTGGACCAACATTTCTATAGATTTTATTCTTGGGTTACCTAGGTCCAAGAAGGGCCGAGATTGTATTCTTGTTGTGGTTGACAAGTTTTCAAAGATGGCACATTCATTGCTTGCACCAAAATGAAGGATGCCACACACATTGCAAACTTATTTTTTAGAGAGATTGTTCGCCTACATGGACTGCCAAGGAGTATTGTGTCAGATCGTGAGCAAAATTTCTGAGCCATTTTGGAAGACATTGTAGGGTAAGCTTGGAACAAAGTTGTTGTTTTCTATAACTTGCCATTCACAAATTGATGGACAGACTGAGGTAGTAAATCGAACTCTTGGTACATTATTACGTGCTATTATTGGTAAGAACTCTAAAAGCTAGGAAGAATGTTTGCATTTTGTGGAGTTTGCCTATAATCATGTTGTTCATAGTGCTACAAGTTATTCTCCTTTTGAGCTTATTTATGGTTTTAATGCATTATCTCCTTTGGATTTAGTACCATTGCCTATACCGGAGAGGCTTAATTTAGATGGAAAAAAGAAGGCTTAAGTGGTTAAGCAACTTCATGAGAAAGGTAGGCTTAATATTGAGAGAAAAACCAAACAATATGAAATACAAGCCAACAAAGGTCATAGGCATATCACTTTTGAACCTAGTGATTGGGTATGGGTACATTTGCAGAAGGAGAGATTTCCTATGCATAGGAAATCAAAGTTGCAACCAAGGGGAAATGGTCCTTTTCAAGTGGTGGCAAGAGTCAATGATAATGCATATAAACTTGACTTGCTAGGTGAGTATAATATGAGTGCAACATTTAATGTTTTTGACCTTTCTCCTTTTCTCTTTGATGATGTAGGTGCTGATTTGAGGACAAATCATTTTGAGGAGAGTGGGAATGATGGAAGCCATATTGTACCAGCTCAAATCAACAAAGGAGTTTATGCTTTGCAAAACCTTGGAGGTCCAATGACAAGGGCAAGGTCAAAGAAAATAAAGGAAGTTCTCAACAACTTCTCGTACGACATTTACTATTAGGAAGTTGCTAGGTACGAGTTAAGGATGATGGAGGCTTCACCAGGTCTTGCAAATGTGTTATCTATGGAGCAATTTGAGAACCATGGGCTTGGGAATGAAGTTGGATTTGGGAGCCTATGTTTGGGCATTTCAATGGATTATTTTCATGGGTTATATTGTTATGTAGTGGGTAGAACGAATTTCAGCATCTTAATGGGTTATTTGCGTGGGGTTTTATTGTTATTTAATGTGGTGGACGAATTTCCTTAATAAGTCCATCTTATTAGCTAGGGTTTTTGGGGTTAGCATATAAAAAGGGCAAGAAGGATGCCTGGAGGGGGGAGACCTATTTTCATGAGTGTATGAGCTATTTCTCTTGTTCTTTGAGAACTAATTCTGAACTTTCATATTTGAGTGTGTTGGTTCAATAGACTTATCTTCTTCAACATTGTTGTTATTAGGAGTGGTGTCTAATTCTTATAGTTCTGGTTCTTAGTTGTTTATAATCATTGGGTCAGAACTCCAAATCCCATAACCTTTGTTAGAACGATCCTACAGCAACAATTGGTGTTGGGTTCTGTTTACATATAATCAAAGTTCATATCACTTATTTCTCAAAGAAACTACAAAGTTTATTAGATGGATATGAAGTCTACATTTCTGAATGGAGAGCTAATGATTTTAAACTTGAATATGATGGTTTAAGTGTGTGCAAATTAAACAAGGCTTTATATAGCTTAAAGTGTCGAGCCCATTTGATGCCTAATGTTGGATTTGTTGTTAACACCATTTCACATAGTTGTATATGTTAATTTAATGTTATGAATGCCATGGAGATGTAAAGAGGTCATTGGGAAAAACCAATAATGATAGGTCAACCTTGAAGATAATGAGTCAATGTTGACTGTGACCCTAAATTTTAGGGGTCAAGATTGACTATGAACCTAAATTTTAGGAAGTCAATGTTAACTATTTACCCTAAATTTTAGAGCTCAAATCTAGTTGTTGATTGTAAGGAAACCTTTGGGAATTAATGCTGATCATTGATGATTATGTAACCCTAATCTTAAGGCTCTATATATACCCCCATTCATCTTGCAAGGAGAGGTGTGTGGGCTGCAAGAGAGAACAACAAGCTACAAACAATAAAAAAGAGGTGAATAGCAACCCTATAGCCAAAAGGAGAGGTTAACAACAAAGAGAAGGTAGCCACCAAGGGAGTTGTAATTGGCCAAGGAAAGTACAACAACCGACCAAGGAAGAGGTGACAGCAAGCACCAAAGAAAGAGGTAGCCACACCAACCAAAGGAGGAGTTGTAGCAATTGGCAGCCACACCAAAGGGAGAAGATTGCAGTCCTACCAAAGGGAGAACAAGGAGAGAAAAATGTGTAGCAGCCACACCAAGGAGAGAAAAACATGCAACAACCATAGTAAGGAGAGAAAAATATGTAGTAGCTTACCCCGACAAGGCCAATTGCAATAGTTTTGGCAACAAGGGAGGCAAGTCAGCAAAAGGTGCAAGCAAAATCTATAACCTAAAATGACTAGCAAGAGGTCCCTGCACCAGCAGCAACAGTGAGAGTATACTAGCACCAACAGCAAACCAGAAGGGTATCTAGCACCAACAACGAACCAGAAGAGTATATTAGTACCAATAACAAACCAAGACAGTATGCCAGCACTAGCAGCAAACTAGAAGTGTATACCAGCACCAGCTGCACGTCTAGGAGGCTTCTTAGCAATGGTAGCACATCCAAGAGGGTATATTAGCAGCAGTAACACATCCAAGAGGTTTCTTAGTTGTAGCAGCATGTCCAGGAGGCTCACCAGTAGTAGCAGCATGTCCAAGAGGCTTCCTAGTAGTAGCAGTATGTTGAGGAGGCTATACCAACACCAGTAGCACGTCTAGGAGGCTTTCCAGTAGTAGCATGTCTAAAAGGCTCCCCAACAGTAACAGTATGTCTAGTAGGCTTCTCAATAGTGGCAGCATATATGGGAGGCTATACTAGCACTAGCAACATGTCCAGGAGGCTTCCCAATAGCAATAACACATCCAAGAGGCTCCCTAATATTGGCAGCATGTCTAGGAGGCTATACCAACACCAATAGCATGTTCAGGAGACTTCCCAATAGTAGCGACATGTCTAAGAGGCTATACAAGCAAGTGTAGCATGCCCAACGGCCAAACCAATAAGTGTAGCACCTAGCAGCCAAAGCAGTAGCAACAACACATGTAGATAGCAATAGCAGAACATGTAGGCAACAATAGTAGTTGCAACGCATACAGATAGCAGCAATAGCATGTACAGATAGTGATAGCAACTTGTACATATATGGACAGCAATAGTAGCGATGCAAATAGCAATAACAACATGTGCAAACAATAGTAGCATCGCATGCAGGCAACAAAAATAGCACGTGCAGACAGTAGTAGCAATGAGTGTAGGTAGTGATAACAACATGTGTGAACAGCAATAGCAGTGCATGCAGGTAGCAATAGTAGCAAGTTCGGCAGTTTTCAACAACCGAGGAGAAAACATGTCCCAACAAGAAGATAGGTAACTTGCAACAGCAAGAGAAGAAAACTTGGCTTGGCAACAAGTTTGGTAGCTTGTAGTAATAGAGGAGGCAACCTAGTAAGGCAGTAGGTGAGGAAACCTACCAAGGCAGTAGGCAAGGAAACCTACCATGGTAGTAGAGGAGGTAGCACCCATAGCAAATGAGTAATCTTGTTGAGGCAGTAGGAGAGGTAACACTGGCAATAGGAGAATAGATAATCTACAGTAGAGATAACCTACAAAGAAGAGACTGCTACAACTTAACATGCAAATTAAGCCTTTCCTCAACTTGTCATGTGACTTAGATTTATATCATAGCCTTTCCTTAGTATAATATTGGAAACTTTTAGAAGAACCTTAGAAACTTTATATCAACCTCTTTATCACGCATTTCCATGATTAAGTCTTGTAAAGTCTCTTTCATCTTCTTTGTCCTTAACCTAGTCATTGAACCATTGATTCCTCGTAAAGCATCTTGGGAATATTTACTTTCTTGCATCTGATCAGCACCTTGTTCACCTTTCATGGAAGTTTTGTTCATTCAACTAACACCTTGATTTCCATTAGGTAAGAAATCTACTTTTGATAGAGTTGATAGATGACAACGAATCTATTTTTAATAAAGTTAAGGTAATTTGCTTTTATTAAAGTTAAAGAAATTTGTTTGCTTTCAATGTAAAGATGCTTTAATAACGAAAGATGAAATAAGCACTAAAGTAATCAAAATTGGCCAATTATCACAGGATGTTTATCTAAATAGAGGACCTCTCTTACTAAAAGTATTGATTTCTCTTTGTATTTTTCTCTTTCTTAATTTTATTGTAATTGATAGCATTATTTAATAAAAACTTTATCTTTGTATATATTGTTTTTAGATCTTTTATAATTGCTTTGAAGTCATAAATTCTATAGATATATTTTCTTGTTTTAAATAGTTATGCTAAAGTTGACTTTTTTTTTGGGTGATGCATTTTTGTTATTAAATGTCTTTAAAGAGAAATTTATGTATTATGGGATCAACAACATAATTTATGTAGCAAGGAAAATAGTTAAAATGAAGAGGATTAATAGAGAAAGAAGGCAAACATACTTAATATTTTATTTGTAATGATATATTTGCACCTAATTATTTGGGAAGAAGGGAGCTTAATAATTTAGTTCACCTTTTTTTAAAAAAAGTACTTTAATTCATAAAAGAAATGATGTTAATAAAGACCAAAAAAAATTAGCAAGCAAGCTATTAATGTGAAAAGCACAATAAGGCCATACTCAAATATATCTATCAATAATTCTGTAATTCAAATTTTTTATTTTACTTTGACTTGATAAAAGCATATACTTCTTGGCAAAAAGTTCAAAATTGAATTAAACAAACTATTCTCCATCACCAAAATTTCAAAAAAGGAAAAAGGGACAAAAAGATAACCGGAGACAATAATCAAGGGTATTCTATAAGTTGTACATAGAAATTTCTATTTGGCACCCCCAAACAAATGTTATTTAAATTTTGATTTAATTATTTCTTTTTTTCTTTTGGTCTGATCATGTAAATGGTGCATACAAGTTAATGTTAGAAGATAAATACATAAAATTTAAGCTATATTTAGCTTTGGTAAATCAAATAACCAAAAAGTGTGTTGTGTCAATACGAAGTGACCCTAAAAGTATATAAATAACAATAAGTAATCACTGAACACTAGAAACAACATTTGAGATATTGAAATAAGTATATATAAGAAAAGAGATGCCAAAAAGAAAAAAGAGTTTGTGAGGTAACCAACGATTCATTCAACCGTATGCATGCTTTAAGAATTAAATTTGACTAGATCCCTAATATTGTGCATGTCCTGTAATTAACATGATTTGACTTTTAGACAAAATTGATGTGCAAACTCAGCATGAGAAAAAAATGTCACACCATAATGCAAGGAATGCCACTCCCAAATTAAACACAAAATTAATCAAAATTCAAGTGCTTCACAAATCAACCTTCCAAACCATTCACCTTTGTTGCCCTTGAAAATGAATTTTATAAAATACAAACTTGATTGAGAAGAAATTGTTTTGTGTGGAAGAAAAGGTGTGTGAAGTACACAAGGCTTCCCACATTGCTAGGTCCTAGGCCAAGGATATCCATCCCGTGCAACTTTTTCCTTGCATTTTGTCAATACATTATTTCCACAACTTGAACTTATCACCTTCCAATCACAAAGGAGTAACTTTAACATTGCACCAATGTTCCCCCTCAAGTATGCAAATATCAGCTTAACTAAAAAGGTCTAAAGTATCTATGGAAGGGAGATTAACCAATTGCTCATTAGGATGTTATAATGTAAATGCAATTTGTATACACCTTTTGAAAAATTGCAGTCATGATGCCAAAACATAGCCTTAGCTTCAACTTTCCAAGATGGAATGTATATTGAGTATCAAAAAAGGATCTGTAACAATGAGACATGTATCACTTAGATATAGTTGCTAAAAGATCTCATTCCAAACCCTTAATTTGAAAAACTAATTTCAGAATAACAAGAATATATCATAATAAAAAAAGTATAATGAATACAATTGTTAATAAGTAGAGAAAAAGTATATTACAAAAAGGAAGTACAATGTTACTAACCTAAAGAAATTGTCAAACAAAACAAATTCTGGAAAACACCAAATAGATTTATTGTAAGACAAAACATATACTAAATAGCTTGATTGGTAGACCATATAATTATTTATTTACTTTGTTTTATCTAAGCATTTGTAAAACTTAATAGTTAGCTTAAAATGGCCATTCACAAGTAAAGCTGTATAGGTAATACTACATCAAAACAAAAGAATGCTAGAACAAAGATGCTAGCTTGAAAGAAGAAATTTATTTTCATCTTATCTACTTATTGGAAACTCTTAAAAAGATGAAAAAAAAAAGAGAAAGAAAAGCCTCTATGGTTGTTATTTGTAAACCACTCTTAAGATTTAATTAAGCTAGTTCATTTAGCCAAACAATAAAATGGTTATATTTATTATCTAAGAAAGTATTAAAAAGATCATTATTGCTAATGTTGAATGCCCATAACTATAACATCCAAATCCTTTGCCCAAAAGTGTAACCTTTTGTACTTTGTAAATTACCCTTTTTAATTTCAAACTGTCATAACTTTTTACTTATTTTAAATGGAACCTTAAGATTTTAAGGTCAATTACTGCAAAATTTTCTTCCCTAAAATAGAACAACAAAAAATTTTTAATCTAAAATTTAATTGAGGTCCACTATATGCTTACCATTCCACTCTATAATAAATTGGGTCTGCTAAGACATATAATTATTTCTATCAAATAAAGTTCATGATCTTTTCAATTTTACAATCTGTCACTCTTTTGCCTTGATTAGGCTACCAAACATATAACCTAATAATCAAGATTGAAGCCATGGCTAATTTACCCAAATGCATGAGACACACAGATAATAGACTACCAAGATTCAAACAAAGCCAACCTTACCAAAATTTTGGTGCAACTTGCAAAGTTACATGTATTTGGAAGCTTGTAACTAAGAGGAAAGGTAGGAGATGAGTACAAGATGAGAGAGAGGAGAAAAAAATGCCATGATGCCATGTCATGTAATAAATGTTTTACACAAAGTATGCTATGTGTGCAAATTAATAAAATATGTTAACATCTATTAATGTTAGGCTAGATTTGTTGCAAAAAAAATTCTACCATGACAAAACTATTACTTTTTAAAGATCAAACTAGATTTGCAAAACCTCACAAAGTTGTGGATTTATTTATAACTCTAAATGTTGGGCCATACACACTTTTTATTCTACAACATTGGGCATAGAGGCAAGAGTCATCAGTGGACTTCTCTTCTACTTTAGTTTCCTAGGTGACAAAAAGGTGTTAACTTTTTCTTCAATTTTCAAGGCATTTGCAATGGGCCAAATTGCCAAATTTAAATTGACTGAAATGTAAAAATTAAACCTAGTTCATTGGTTCCTAATCAAATTAGCCAATTCACTAATTTGTCTCTTGACTCTATGACCAAATAGTTTTGAAGGGTAACAAGACCAAAAACCAAACTGATCTCTAGTTTTACCAATCGAAATAGCTTGTTTAGTCTGGTTGCCAAAACCTTGAACAAAATTTGAACGTTTAGGCATTTTCACATTTTTTCTTCTCCTAGCCTTCTCTTGGGTAACAACATACACACTTAATCTATGCTTTTTAGGATTGAAGGCAAAATTGAGAACAAACACAAAGAAGGAAAACTAGTGTATGGCATCCATTTAGTGGAACCAATTTAATTCTAAAAACCTAGAAAACCAAAACAACTATTAGATATAACAAACAAATAAATAAATATTTACTTTAATTTAAAATTGAGGTAAGGCCCAAGGACAAAGCAAGAAGATATCCATGTCAATGCGTAGATATCTCAATTCAATGAAAAAGTGATGCATGGATATTTGCCACATCTTGTTTACTAGCAATCTCAATTTAAAATACTTTAAATTAGTTAATTGCATTACAATGTATTATATCTTTTATAATGAAATATTTGAAACTAAATGCTATAAGTGATTAAATATCCTAATTTTCTTTTCTTTTATTACAATGAATAAATGAATTTCCAAATTGATTGCACTTGCTACAAAGAAAATGATGAAAGAAAAAAAAATGAGAGGTATGGTTCTATTCCTATAATTTCTTTTACTAGAAAACTTCAGGAAAGATTTGAGATTTTTTCAAGCTTAAAATTTCTATAACTTACTAGTGTAGAGACACTGGATAAAATTTGAATTTAGGGTAGAAATTTGAAGCTGAAACTGATTTGATAGGTTAGGATTTAGAGAAAACCACAAACGTAATAAACAACATGGTATAGAATAAAAATAACAATCTACCATGTTAGAGCTCAATGGCTCTATTTATTTTAAGGTTATAATGAGAAGTAATCTTAACATTTATTGCTAAAACCCTACTAATCTTAACCTTTCATTAATTAAAAGTAGTCACCCCCATGTACTTAATTTATAATGTTAGCTTTGTATGAAATAATGATGAGGACCTTCTTAGGTCTCACACTAAAAGGGGGGGGTGAATCAGTGTAAGATATTCACTTTTTATAAATCTTTTCAGATTAATCTCTGTGACTTATTAAAATTGTTATCCAACTTTTTATCTTTTTCCTTTATGTGAGAGCAACTATATGGATATTAATCAAACACAAGCACCTAAGAACACATAGCAATTTTTACATGGTTTACCCATAATGTGTGAGCTATATCCACGGTGTGATAAGATTGCTCCTAAATCACATAATCTACTCTTGTTATCAAGGGATACAGTTATGGTGCGGAAAGATCACTCCTTAACCACTTGTGGAAAACTACTCCTTAACCACTTAAAATGATCTCTTGATCACTAAGTCGATCTCCCGATCACTTAAGGATTTAATCTCCCAATCACTAGATGATCACTCAACAAACTAATCTCTCGATCACTCTAAAGGTATCCCACCCTTTTTCAATAAGTTTATCAAGAGTTTAGTAACTAACATGTTCCTTAGAAGGATCACTTAATATGCATAGATTGCTAATGCAGAAAGCAAATCTTCTTCTTCGTCACTACCGGTCTTTACTCAAGCTTTGCCGGTCTTTTCTTTGTAGGTTATCTCTGCTATAAATACTTTCCCCCCTACTGCTAGTATTGGCTCACCTGCTACCTTAGCAAATTCTCTCTCCTCCTATTGCCAGTGCTGCCTCCTTTGGCCTTAATAGACTCTCTTCCTTTGCTACCAATGCTGTCTCACCTGTTGCCTTGGTAGGTTTCTTCCTCTATTGTTAGTGCAACCTCACCTACTGCCTTGGCAAGTTGACCCTAGGACATTCCCCATTATTCTAGAATTCTCATGATTAGATAGAATTGTATAGATCCTTGTAGAATTCTCTAGATCACCGAGTATCAAAGGGGTGAGTCTTCTAGAAATAGGAGCTCTAAGAGTAACTCCACCAAAGGTGGGGGAGAAGAAGATGGAGGTAAAGAAAGTCACAACCCGTCTATCAGGAGGGATTATGAGGAGAAGAAACAATCCTTCAAGCCTAGAGGAGGGTGCTTCGTGTGCAAGGGGCCACACCCTATGAAAAATTGTCCAAAACTGGGTTCGTTAGCAGCTGTAATCGAGCAATAAGAGTCACAAGCCGTCGATGGTCCAGCAGAACGGATTGGTTCTTTACAATTGCTTAACGCTCTTAAGGGCAAACAAAAGCCCCAAGCAACAAAAGGTAAGGGACTGATGTTTGTAAATGTGCAGATTAATCGACAACACGCCCAAGTCTTGATTGACACGGGTGCCACTCATAACTTCATCACTAAAGAGGAAGCCAAACGGCTTGGTCTCTCTATGACCAATGGTGGGGGTTGGCTCAAGACTGTCAACACTAATGCCAAGCCTTTATGTGGAGTTGCCCGAGGTGTACCAATAATAGGCCTTAACAGGTTCTCTTCCCCTACTATTACAAGCTGCTAGACTTGCTATCGGGGCATGTTTTCTCCTCTGGTACCACAAGCTACCAGTACACGTTTTCTCCTCTACTGCTACAAGTTGTCAGCCTATTATTATTACTACTTACACTTGCTCTGCTATTATTGCCTTCACATTCTACTATTACTACCTGCATGTGCTGCTATTGCTGCTTACACATTCTGCTATTGCTAACTGCAAGTTCTACTATCGCTACCCGCACGTGCTACAATCATTGCCCTACATATTTATCTATGGCTGCCTACACATTCTGCTATCACAACCTACATATTATGCTATCACTGCTTGTACATGTTGCTATTACTGTCCACATTTGCTATTACTGTCCACATATGCTGCTCTTGCTGCTTGCACATTCTGCTATTGCTGCCTGTACATTTTGTTGTTGCTGCCTACATGTGCTGCTATGGCTGCTTGCACATTCTGCTATCGCTACCTGCACATGCTAGTTGTGTACTACCCTTGCTTTCTCCCATTGCTGCAATTGCTAGTAGTTATGGTTGCTACTAATCACACCTACTATAGGTTGTTGGATGTGCTGTTGGTGCTAAAATTTACAATTGCTGGTTTTTCTGCACTTGATGGTTTGCTTGCACCTTCTACCCAGACCTTATTGTTGCTCCTACAATTTGTAGTTGTTGGTTTGCCTACTCCATTTGCCCAAACCTTGCTATTGCTACTAGAATCTGTAGTTGTTGGTTTGCCTACTAGAAGTACTGTAATTACTGGAATTGCTTGTTGGACATATTGTAATTACTGGGATTGCGAGTTGTTGTTGGTTGTTACGAGTTGCTACTAGTGTTTTAGGTTGTTGTTGGTTGTTATGGGCTACTGTTGGTATAGTTCCTTGCCCTTACTATAATATGTTCCTTCTCCTTTTGGATTGGCCGGTTGTTGCCTTCTTCTTTCTTTGGTATGCCTACTACATACCCTCTCTTCTGGTTTGGTGTGGCTACAACACACCTTCTCCTTTGCATTTTTGGTGTGGCTATCGACTACTGAACCTCCTCCTTTGATTGGTGTGGCTACCTCCTTTGTTAATTGGATTGGTTTTTTGGCTACTCCTCTCCTTTGGTTTGGTTTATTGGTTACTGCTCTCCTTGGTATGGCATGTTACCACACCTTCTTCTAGGTGTGGCTGGCTATTGTACCTCTCCTTATGGTGGGCAGCTGCTCCTATCCTTGGTTGCACCTCTTTTGGTCATTTGCGGCACTCTCTTTGGTTGATTGCACCTCCCTTGGTGGCTGCCTTCTTTGCCTTCACTAGTCACTCTCTCCTTTGGTGGCTGCCTCTCTCTTTGTTGTTCACCCTCTCCTTGCCTTTAGGTTTGTCATTCTCTCTCCTTTGGCCAGCTCTCACAAAATTCTGTAACACACAGTTGTCTTGCAAGGTGCATGGGGTTATTTATATAACCTTGAGATTAGGGTTACATGATCATCAATGGTCATCGTTGATTCCCAAAAGTTGCCCTACAATCAAAGGCTAGATTTGATTCCTAAAATTTAAGGTCAATGGTTAACATTAACTTCATTAAAATTAAGGTCAATGGTCAATATTGACTCATTGACTTTAGTTGACTTGTCATCACATGTTTTGCCCAACAACTTTTATGCATCTCAACAACATTCAAAATATCAAATCAACATGAACAACAATGTGAGATGCTATTGACAACAAATCTAACATTAGCCATCAAAGATGGGCTCAACAATCCCCCCTTTGCATTTGTTGTCAACACATTAAATCTAACAATGCATAGATATTCATAGTTCCCCCTAAAATATGTATCTCCCTTAATTGGGAATAATCTTTAACTCTCCTTTTTTTTCTGCTTCTCCTTTTTGATAGTTTCTCTTCCTTTATTCATCAAGCTACTCCTCCTTTTAATCAGTATATACTCTCTTTAGACTTATGCAAAATATCTCATCTTATGACAATAAATTTAAAGAATAATAGAAGAAGGAAGGACAAAGGGGTTAAAGGATACCTAAACCTCTAGGGGATGGCTGAATACTTAAGTTCAGCCTCTTTAGTGCTTATGCAACATGTGTTTTGCTTTTGGAAACTTGGTATAAGTTCCTATTTATTCTTTCACCCTTAGTAAGAACAACACCATCTCTTAATCTCTAACTATGCAGTTACTCTTGTTTAAAGTAACTTCAAGTTCATCATCACAAAGCTGGCTAACACTGATGAGATTGTATTTTAGCCTTTCAACATAAAGCACTTTCTTTAATTTCAATTTTTCTATGCCAATTTCATAGCACTGATACCTTGAATCTTTAAGGCATCATTATTACCAAATTTGATTGACCCTTCATCATATTTTGCTAGTTCCTTTAACTTCTTGGAATCTCCTATCATATATGAAGAGCAATAACTGTTTAGGATTTGTGGCTTTTCTTTCTTATAAGCTTTTAAGGCTACTTCCACAACCATAGCCATTTTATTTCCTTTTCTTCTTCTTTGGCCAAATGTAGAAGCATGTATAGGTGTTCTCCTTTGCTTTCCTTGATTGGGCAACAATGTTTGGCCAAACGTGGGAGCATGTGTGGATGTTCTCTTCTGCACTCTTTGACCAGATGGCAAGTCAAGCAATCCTTAGTAGTGTGTCCAGCCTTTTCACATCTTCTACAGATTTCTCCCAATAAATCAAATATGTTTCTTAGTGGAATATGGCTTTTTTTCACCTGATAGTGTCTCCTTTCTTGATAAAGTCTCCCCTTATACTCTTATCTCACATTACTCTTCATTATTGGCCCATTATTCCAACACACATTAGCCTTGTGCCCATATTTACCACAGTTCAATCAAAATCATTCAAATTTGGATTTTCTTCTTTCACCAATGTGCAACAAGGCCATTTGCCAGAGATCAAACATCTCTATGTTTAACAATGTCCTTAGTGCAGTTGATGCTCAAGTTGGTAGGTGGATTTTACACAATACTATATTTGGTCCACTCATAGACCAAAGAACTTGTATTTTTTGTGGCCACAATGTTTAGGTAGGTTCTTTGAATCCTTTTCTTTCACAAAAGCATTAATATTTTACATGTATGACTTGTAATATATATATATAAAGAACTTTTGGAATCACATTAGGATAATATAATTGTTCTAATTTATTTTTTTAAAATATCATTATTTAATGCCAAATCAATTATTCAAGTATGACACTCTCTTAATTCTTGTGTAATGTTTTCTTCATGCCATAAAATTTTGATTACATAGAGCTCCTACAAGGTGCAACTTCAATGTAAAAGACAAACCTTATGAGTTGATAATTAACAAAATCTATCACATTCTTTGAACTATCAAAGTAGTGCTTGTAAAACCCAAAGATTTCTAAGCTTGTTATCTATAAGAGCTGAAAGGACATTCTACATGATGGAAGCCATATGGTACCAGCTCTAATCAATAAGGGAGTTAATGCTTTGCAAAACTTTAGAGGACCAATGACAAGGGTAAGGTCAAAGAAAATAAAGGAAGGTCTCAACAACTTGTTGTGCAACATTTACTATCAGGAAGTTGCTCGGTACGAGTTAAGGATGATGAAGGCTTCACCAGGGCTTGTAAATGTGTCATCTGTGGAGGAATTTGAGAACCATGGGCTTGGGAAGGAAGTTGGATTTGGGAGCCCATGTTTGGGCATTTAAATGGATTATTTTCATGGGTCATATTGTTATGTAATGGGTTGAACGAATTTCAGCATCTTAGTGGGTTATTTTCATGGATTTTTATTATTATTTAATGGGTTGGACGAATTTCCTTAATAAGCCCATCTTATTAGCTAAGGTTTTTAGGGGTTAGTATATAAAAAGGGCAAGAAGGGTGGTTGGAGGAGGGCAGATCTATTTTCATGAGTGTATGAGCTATTTCTCTTGTTCTTTGAGAACTAATCCTGAACTTTCATACTTGAGTGTGTTGGTTCAATAGACTTATCTTCTTCAACATTGTTGTTGTTAGGAGTGGCGTCTTAATCTTATAGTTCTGGTTCTTGGTTGTTAATAATTATTAGGTCAAAACTCCAAATCCCTTAACCTTTTTTAGAACTATCCTATACCAACATTGGTGTTGGGTTCCGTTTACATATAATCGGAGTTCGTATCATTTGGTATCAGAGCCTTGTGTCACAAGGATACATTGATCTGGTCCAATCATGTATCCTTAAGGTGCAAATTTGGGCCAAGACCCAAACCTCTAAGGGCTGTCCAGCCCATTTGCTATCCACAAAAGGTCCTAGAAGCATGTGGAAAATGCCACAATTGCCTAGAGAATTCTGGAAAGGACCTTATCTAGAATTATCCTTGTATATACCAAGAATATTCCCTTCTAGGACTTTCTTTTGAGTTGTATAAATAGGTTACTCATTTCATTTGTATAGCACGCATCCTTTCTATCAATACAAGTTCACTTGTAAAGCTCTCTTGTGCTCTCTCTCTCTCATTCTCTCAAGCTCTTCCAATTCGTTCACTTGCCTCTCACAAGTCTTTTGCTGATTCTATCAAAATCTCCAAGGCTTACTTAGCATCTTCTCTCACAAGATTGACTAAATGTTGAGCGGGTTAGCACATCTAAAGCCTAACTCCATGACAGGTGGTATCAAAGCAAGGTAATTCTAGTTTCTACTTTGTTCTTGTTTGAGTTGTGAATATGGTAGGTGAGGAAGGTTTTGTTAAGACCACTTTCGATGAGCAACAAGTGGAGTAAGAAGCTTGTGGGCATGAGGAGTAGCGTGCTCCAGCCAAAGGTGGCAAGTCTAAGGTTCCAACGAAGGAAACCATGGACTCTTGTGTTAGCAACTTGGAAAGGAGCATCACCGATATAAGCTCCCTTGTGGGTGACCTCAGCGATCGAGTCAATAACTTGATCAATGAGAATGCAGAGATCACACGGGCTACCAAACTCATGTCGAAGAATTTGGCTACTCATTTAGGGGAGAAATATGCTCCTTGAATCAAGGTTTGTCCAACCTTCGTGAGTTTTTCGAGGGAGAGATTCATGACCTTTGCAGGGAGATGGAGTCTTTACGCCAAAGCAACTCACTTGCTAGTACGGCTGCCATTACTAGCACCACTGCGATACATGGCTTGAAGGTCCCAAAGTCTGCAATGTACAATGGCACGTGGAATGCCACTACTATAGAAAATTTTTTATTTGGCCTTGAGTAGTACTTTGAGGCCATGGGGGTTGTTAATGACCTAGCTAGAATAGGCAACACCTTAATCTTTCTAAGGGATGTTGCCCAACTGTGGTGGAGATAGAAGCATTCCAAACGGGAGAAAGGCTTATGTGTAATTGACACTTGGGAACAATTCAAGGCTAAAGTGTGAATGTACTTCATACCTCACAATGCAGACAACAAAGCTAGAGGAAAGCTGCGAGACCTATGTCAGACAGGTAGTATTTTTTACTACATTAAAGAATTTACTACCCTCATGCTTGAAATCAAAATGTCCGATGGGGAGCCTCTCTTCTACTTCAAAGATAGCTTGAAGGATTGGGCGAGAGTTGAGTTGGAGAGGCATAATATGTAGACCCTAGATGCTACCATTGCCACTGCCAAAACCTTCATCGACTACTCGGCTCACTCTAGGGGCAAGAAGCCAACCTTTGGCAAAAGTGGGGGAGAGAAGATTGGGCAAAAGAAGTAGGATTCTGGTCACAACGAGGGTGGACAACAAAGAGCCTCAAATGACCGTCCTAAACATGAGAAGAAGTCTATGGATAAGCACAACATGGCTAATCCTCCTAGACCTTGTTTCATTTGTGACGGACCGCACTAGGTGAAGGAATGCCCTAAACGCAAAGCAATGAATGCAATGATGGAAATACTCGACACCAAAAAGGATGACAAAGAAGCCCAAGCCAACATGGGATTTATCCAACAATTGGGTAATCACTTGAAGCATTTCTCCCCAACTGTCGCCAAGGAGAAGGGATTGTTGCACGTTGATCTTGCCATCGAAGGCAAATTAGCTTGTGCGATGCTGGATACGGGGGCAATGCACAATTTCATGGATGTAGAAGAGGCCAAATGTCTAGGCCTCAAACCAACAAAGGGAAGTGGCACCATTAAAGCGGTAAATTTGGAAGCAAGGCCTGTCCAAGGCATAGCACACGAAGTTGCTGTCCAGATTAGCAAATGGATTGGTAAGTTAGACTTTACTGTTGCTCCCATGGATGATTTTAAAGTGGTGTTAGGTCTTGCATTCTTTTGCAAAGCCTTGGCTTTTCCTGTCCCTGCTTCACGTTCTCTTGTGGTTGTCGACAACCATAAGATCCGCGTAGTTCCCTTGAAGCGCAAGGAGAGATCTCAACTATTGGTGATCTCAGACTTGCAATTCAAGTGGGGTCTCAAGTTGAGTCCTAGTTATTTGGTACCATAAGAGAGCTAAGCGATGAGGAAGACGTAACAACACCAACTCCCGTACTACCGCAACCAACTCAGGTTGTCCTCAACAATTTCAACAACGCCATGCCTTCCGAACTACCAAAGAAGCTTCCACAAAAGTGAGATGTGGATCTGATGTGTCCCACCTGCGGGTCTTTGGGCTGTTTATAAGACTTGGGTCATCCCTCCATTCTTGAGCTAGCTTTTGTGGTGGAGTTTAAGGTTCAATTCTTTATTAGGTGGTATCAAAGCCAAACCTCAGAGGGTCGGTGGGTGCATGTACAAAGGTTCCTTGCCACCGTGCCGATCACCGACTGAGGCAGCACGGGGACATGCAGTTTAAAAGGGTCAGGAATGATGTGTCCCACATCGGTTCTGAAGGGGTCTTTGGGATATTTATAAGGGTTGGGTCAACCCTTTATTCTTGAGCTAGCTTTTGTGGTGGAGTTTAGGGCTCAATTCCTTATCAGGATCACCACATTGAGCTGGAACTCGATGCCAAACCCCCTGCCATAGCTCCTTATCCCATGGCACCCTCGAAGCTCACTAAATTGAGGAATTCCTTATCAGGATCACCACATTGAGCTGGAACCCAGTGCCAAACCCCGTGCCATGGCTCCTTATCGCATGGCACCCTCAGAGCTCACTGAATTGAGGAAGTAGCTCCATGATTTGATCAAGTTGGGCTATATTCGACCATCGAAAGTGCCATTCAGTGCCCTAGTTCTCTTCCATAAGAAGAAGGATAGATCACTATGCATGTGCATCAACTACCGAGCCTTGAACAAGGTCACTATCAAGAACAAGTATCTAATCCCCTTGATAGCTGATCTTTTCAACCAACTCAGGAAGGTGAGGTACTTCACCAAGTTGGATTTACGATCGGGTTACTACCATGGTTGCATAGCACAAGGTGATGAGCCAAAGATGACCTATGTAACACACTATGGAGCATTCGAGTTCTTGGTCATGCCGTTTGGCCTCACCAATGCACCAGCCACCTTTTGCACACTCATGAACAAGGTACTACATCCTTTCCTTGATAAATTCGTGGTAGTGTATTTGGATGACATTGTAGTGTATGGCAACACACTTGAGGATCATGTTGAGCACCTTGGAGAACGAATTGTTTCTTCAAGAAGGAGAAGTGTTCGTTCACCAAGCAAGAGGTGGACTTCCTTGGTCATCGAATCAAGGATGGTAGGCTTTTGATAGATCCAGCAAAGGTGCGAGCCATCCAATAATGGGAGCCTCCAACCAAAGTCCCAGAACTACGATCCTTCCTAGGGCTCGTCAATTACTATCATTGGTTTATCAAGGGATAGTCGGCTGTAGCTGCACCCTTAATCGACCTACTAAAGAAGAATCACACTTGGCAATGGACGGAGGAATGCCAAACTTCCTTTAAGAGATTGAAGCAAGCAATCTCTGAGGAACTCGTTACAGCGCTACCAGACAACGAAAAGCCCTTCGAAGTCCACATTGATGCATCAAACTTTGCCATTAGAGGAGTCTTGATGCAAGATAGGCATCCTATTGCCTACGAAAGCCACAAGCTTAACAACACGAAAAGATGGTATACCATCCAAGACAAAGAGATGACCGCCATCATCCACTGCTTGCACACCTGAAGACATTATCTTCTCAGAAGTAAGTTCATAATCATGATCGACAATGTTGCAACGAGCTACTTCTAAACCCAGAAGAAACTTAGCCCCAAGCAAGCTCTTTGGCAATACTTCCTAGCGGAATTCGACTACACATTGTGGTATAAGTCTGGACAAACCAATGTTGTTACTGATGCACTGAATCGAAAGGTGGAACTAGCGGCCCTTGCTGCTATTACCCCTAAAAGCAACCTCCTTGAATGAATCAAGGAAGGTACTAAACAAGACAAATTGGCCAACAATCTGTTAAGATTGGTTAGCGAGGGGAAGACTCGTTGATTTTGGGTGAATCATGGAGTCCTAACGATGGTCGGGAATTGCGTCTTCTTGCTAAAGTGGAAGAACTAGAAGGAAATCTCCAGGAATGCCATTATTCTCTATGCACTGGTCACCTAGGTATGGTACAAACCCTTGCTCTTGTCCAATAGCATTATTTTTGGCCACATATGTATATGGATGTCAAGGCCTATGTGCAAACTTGTTTAGTTTGCCAACAAGACAAGGTAGAACAGTAGCCACTAGCCAGCCTACTTAAGCCACTACCCACTCCCGAGAGGTCTTGGGAAAGTGTCTCAATGGATTTTATTGTGGCTCTACCAAAGTCCGATGGGTGTGGAAGCATCATGGTGGTAGTTGA
This sequence comes from Ceriops decandra, assembly GCA_020615895.1. Classification (NCBI taxonomy): domain Eukaryota; kingdom Viridiplantae; phylum Streptophyta; class Magnoliopsida; order Malpighiales; family Rhizophoraceae; genus Ceriops; species Ceriops decandra. The sequence goes on from JAHLGO010021097.1 coordinate 4,052,336, forward strand.
TCGATTCAGCAAGTATGACACCTTCATTCTAGCCCCTGCCGATTGCAAGGTGGACGAAGCTACTTACTTGTTCTT
>JAHLGO010021097.1:4052510-4099673 GCA_020615895.1 Ceriops decandra
TATTCTTCCTTTCAGCCACTCCATTTTGTTGGGGTGTGTAAGGACTAGTATATTCATGCTTCACTCCATGCTTCTCCAAATATTCTTTAAATTTGTCACGTGTATTTTGTCCCATTTTTTGTCTTGAGCCATTTAATTTTTCTCCCTAATTGGTTATCAGCTAGTCTCCTGTAGCTCTTGAAATTATGGAAAACCTCTTATTTATGTTTCAAGAACATAATGCAAGTCATTCTTGTAAAATCATCAATGAAGGAAATAAAGCACATATCACCCTTAATTAATCTTTGTCTCATCAGCCCACAGATGTCCAAGTGGATGAGCTCTAATGGCTTCTTCATTTGGATCACCACATTCACCATCTTCCCCTTTTGACACATGCTGCAAATTACGTCTCTCTCTCTCTCTCTTTTTAGCTTTGGTACATCTCTCAAAGCTTCATTTTTGGACATCTTGTTCAACCTCTTTCATCCAAGATGTCCCAATCTTCTATGTCATAATAAGTTCTCATCTTTGGTGCTTATATAGCTTGTGTTTATGCTTTTAGAAACTTGGTACAATTTTCCATGTGTTTTATCACCTCTAGTAAGAACGACACCATCTTTTAGTCTCTTTACTAAGTAGCCACTCTTGTTGAAAGTAACTTCATGTCTATCATTGCACAATTGGCTATCACTGATGAAATTGTGTTTTAGCCTTCAACATAAAGTACTTTCTTCAATTTTAGCTTTACTACACTAATTTCAATAGCACCAATACCTTGAATCATTAAAGCACCATCATTACCAAATTTGACTGACCCTTTATCATATTTGGCTACTTCCTTCAACATCTCGGAGTCTCTTGTCATGTGTGAAGAGCAACCACTGTCCAAGATCCATGAAGCTCTTAAGGCTACTTCCACAATCATAAACATATTTCTTCCTCTTCCTCTTCTTTGGCTAAATTATAGAGCTTCTGTAGGTGTTCTCCTTTATACACTTTGACTAGGCAGCAATGTCAAGCAGTCCTCAGCAGTGTGTCCAACCCTTTCACATCTTCCACAAATCTCTCCCAGCAAATCAATCTTGTTTCTTATTGGAATATGACTTCTGTCTACCTAAGACTGCCTCCTTTCTTGATAGAGTCTCCCTTTAGACTCTTGCCTCACATTTCTCTTCATTCTGGGCTTATTACTCCAGCACAAATTGGCCTTGTGCCCATACTTACCACAGCTCTAGCAAAATCCTCTGAACCTGGATTTACTTCTCTTACCAAGTCCATGTTTCCTTTCTTTAGCAATTGGTGTGGTAGCCTTATTTCTATCTTTAACAAATTGTCTCCTTTAGATGGGGGCCTCCACCATGCCTTTCTTAACCCATTTTAACTTGGGTTGGTCTCTCTTCTCCATTATGTCATTATACTTGCTTTCAGGCAAAAACACAATCTTTTTCTTTTATTCTACCTTCTCACTTGACTTTTCAATATAGCCAAGTCCTTTCTTTCCTATGGAATAAGGTCTTTGATTACTTAGACACTTATCTAACTTTCTAGTTGCATCCTCCTTGATGGTACTTATTGATGATGACTCTCCTTTCACTTTAATGGCCTATATAAAGCTTTCTTTATGCTTCTTTAGCTCAGACTTGGCCTTGTGAAGCTTGGTTTGCAAAGTCAACATCTCTTGCTCTTGTGCAATCACCTTAGTGCCAAGGTCTTCGTGTATCTTGCAATGCTCTACCTCAAGTACGCTCAACTCCTCAATTCTCTTCAAGTACTCCTTCTCTTTTGCTTTAAACTCCTTTACCTACACTTGGAGATTAGATTCATTAGCAGAAGAATTTTCACACAGCTTCTTGAGATGAATTACCTCTTTTTCCAATTTGTTATTTTTGCGCAAACAAGCTCTTAACTCATTTTCAAGTTGTTGTAACCAATCATCCTCATCCATTTCTATTGATTCCTCATTGCTTGAAGATTCTTGATCATCATCTACTTAGGCAACTAGCACATCCTTTGTAGCCTCTTCATTGGAATCATCACTTCTTCAGACTCTTCTTCCACCAGCTTGCTCAAGAAATTCCTTCTTTTGGATTTGAAGAACTTCTTTTTCCCTTTCACACCTGAATTTCTAACTCTATAGTAGCTGGATTGCTTTGTCTTCCTCCTTGGGATTGACTTATCATCATCCTTACTATTGGCTTCTCTTCCCTTTGGACAATCTATGACAAAGTGCATAATTGCTCCACACCTAAAGTACTTCAAGGGTAATTTTTCCTTGTACTTCCCTTTTCCTTTCCTCAAGTACCTGGTGATGTATGTCATGACTTTATCCAACTTAGTATCACCATCTTCTTCTCTAAAGCTGCTATCAGACTCCTCATCTTGTTCTTTAATCTTTAACTTCTTCATTTCCTTAAAAGCTAGCTCCTTCTCCACCTTAGACATCTTTTCTTTCTTCATTAGGGCTATTCTCATTTCATAAGCGATCAATATGCTATGCAAGTCATTTAAGGGCAGTTTATCTAGATCTTCTATGGAAGAGACTTTGGCATTGTAAGCTTTTGGCAAGGTTCTGAGTATTTTCCTTACCATAGTGGCATCATGGATCTCCTCTCCATAGCCTCTGACGGAGCACACAATTTCATTGACTTTTGTGAAGAATGCATCCATAGTCTCATCGTTCTACATCTTTATGTCTTCGAATCTACTCCCCCATATTTGTAGCATGGCTTCCCTCACAACCTTGTCTCCTTCATAGATGTTCTCTAGCTTATCCCAAATTTGTTTGGCAGTGTTGCACCCCATCACCTTGGTGAATTCTTTATTTGACAAGGAGGCGTATAAGACATTTCTTGCCTTTCCATCATACTCAAAGTTCTTTTTATTAGCTGGCATCATAGGATCACCTTCAGCAACAGGGATGATGTCACTAACAGCAGATTCAAACACATCAAGACCAAGGGACATCAAATATGGGAGCATTTTATTCTTCCATAACAGATAATTTTGTCCATAAAATGTAAGGATTCCTTGCTATTAACACTATTCATACTAGCCATGATCTCAAGCAGTAGTAAAGATAAAAACTTACATAACAATGCATAACTTCAATTCAAAGTAGAAAAATTGGATCAATAGAGGAACCAGGCACTGATACTACATGATGAGGACCATTGTAGGTCTCACACTAAGAGGGGGGTGAATCAATGTGAGCTATCATCTTTTTACAAATTGATCCAGATTTAACTTTTGTATCTTGTTAGAATCGATGATCCAATTTTTAATTTCTCCTTTATTTGAGTGCGACCATATGAATAAAAATTAATGTGCAAGCACTCAAGAACACACCACAATTTTTATGTAGTTCACTCACAATGTGTGAGCTACATCTATGGTGTGATAGGATCACTCTTATATCACACAATCTACTCTTATTATTAAGGGATACAATTATGATATGGAAGGATCACTCCTTAACCACTTGTGGAAGGACTACTCCTTAACCACTTAGAACAATCTCCCAATCACTCTAAGGGTATCTTACCCTTTTTCAACACATTTATCAAGAGTTTATAATTAAAACCTTTCTTGCAGAATGATCACTCAATGTATATAGAATACTAAAGCAAAATATGGATCTTATCCTTCCTTTGCTGTTGGTGTTGTTTCACTTGTTGCTGGTGCTACTTGTGCATGCTGTCGCTGTTGTTCGAACATGCTGCCGTGTCTTTCCACTACTGTCAGTACACACTACCGCATTTGCCTACTATTGTCTGCACGTGCTATGCCCGTTGTCCTCACAAGCTGTACTTGTTGTCCACACAAGCTATACCTGCTTTTTGCCACACATGCTGTGCTTGCTGTCTGCACAAGTTGTGCCTGCTGTTCATGCTCTTGCTGTTCGTGGTCTTTGCGCTTGCTGTCCACGCGCACTGTTCCTGCTGTTCGTAATCTCTCCACCTGCTGTCCCTGCGCACTGCAGCTGCTATTTGCATGCATAACGGCTGTTGTTTGCACACATTATTCCTTTTATCTATGCATGCTGCTCCTGTTATCAGCTCGCACCGCAGCTGCTGTCCATGCACGTTTCTGCTGCTTTCTCATGTCGTTGCTGCTCTCTTTGTGCTGCAGCAGTTTTCTCATACTGCTGCTGTTCTCCCCACACATTGCAACTGCTTTCTCATTCCGCTACTGCTCTCCCCAAGCGTTGCAGCTACTTTTTGTGCCACTCTGCTCTGCCCACACGTTGCAATTGCTTTCTCGTGTTACTGCTACTCTCCTCGTGCATTATAGCTACATTCTCGTGCCATTGCTACTCTCCCTATGCATTGTTTACTGATGCAGGACCCTTTTGGTATTGCTCCACCACCTATCGGCTGTTGCTACACCACCTGTTGGCTGGTGCTCCACCTCTTGCCGGCAAATGTTCATGTCCTACCCACAGCTACTCTTTCTTTCTTTCTCACCCTAGCTGGTTGCCTTGCTGCCTCTCCTTAAAGGCTGCTGCTTCTCCTTGGCTAGATGCCTTGCCTTCTTTCTTCCTCTTCTTGGCCAGCTGCGTTGCCTTATTTCTTCCTCTCCTTGGCCGGCTGCCTTGCCTTCTTTCTTCCTCTCCTTGGTCGACTACCTTGCCTTCTTTCCTTCTCTCCTTGGTCAACTACCTTGCCTTTTTTCCTTTTCTCCTTGGCTAGCTACCTTGCCATCTTTTCTTGGTGGCTATTGCACACTCCTTGGCTAGCTACCCCTTGCTCTCTTTCTCTCCTTCTTGGCCGGTTGCACCTTGCTTGGTGGTTACCTCCTCTTTACCATTCGCCTCCCTTTTACCCTAGGTTTGTTGCTCATCTCTCTATTTTTGCAACCCTTATTTTTTTTAAGACATCTAAGGGTATTTATAGAGCCTTGTGATTAAGGCAACACGGTCATCAATAGTCATCATTAATTTCCACATGTTACCCTACAAACAACAATCGGATTTGATTCTTAAAATTTAGGGTCAACATTTAATTTTAACCCCTAAAATTTAAGGTTAGGGTCAAAATTGACTTCTTAACGCCAAGGTTAACTTGTCATTACCAGTTTCTACCAGTGACCTCACTACATCTCAACAGCATTCATAACTTCTCATCAACACATATATGAGATGGTATTGACAACAAATTCAACACTAGCCATCAAATATGGGCATAACACTCTACATTAGCTTTAATCATGGCTATCTCCATCTCCTTGTAACACACTCATAGACCCTTGAACCAACTCTTGCAACTTTTTATACAAGTCTCTATGGTTATGGTGAGTTATAAATCTCTTGCACATTACAAATTTCATCTGTTCATATGACTGAATTAAATTTTAACCATTCCTTCTCCTAACTATTAGTAATTGGTCGCACCAAATGGTTGCATAATTAGTGAATTATATGGCTACCAACTTTACTTTCTTCTCCATTAAATAATTATTGAAATCAAATGCATGATCAACCTTTCTTTCCTACTCCAAATAAATCCCAAGATCAGTGACATGCCCTAAGAACCCTTGAATCAAATTATTACATACATCCTAGAAAGCTAGGAAACAAGTCGAATTGATCAAATCGAAACACTACGGAAACTAAGTCCTAAAAACCCCAATCTTAAGATACCACAAAGGTTGATCACTCATTTAACAATTCAAGACAATTTATTCTTCCAAGAACACAAGAAAGCAAAGAAAAGTTGTTGAGAATACCTTAATCTTATTGATTCCCATTTTACATAGTTGTAGTCTTTATATAACAATGTAAATATCACAATCCTATAAGGAAAAGGTATTTCTTAACATACCTATATAGGAAAAACCTTAATTACAGGAGATCTCTTTAATTAAAGAATACCAATAAACCTTGATGTAGGAATCCTTAAAAGGACTACAACTAATGATAATTAGGCATAAAAGTCAAAGTAAAATCCCTAACTAATGTATCAAGACTCAACCAAATCTACAATCCCAAATAAACCCAACAAGTTGAGTCTTTTTGCATGTAATTTAACTTTCACTTAAAATTCAGCAACCCAAAGCAAAAACTAATCCTTTAATAAATCTTAGCATGTGAATTGAGTCTCTCCTTAGCTTGTTCATGCAACTTGGACTTATATCATGGGTTCTGATCATTGTTATTTTAGTTCTAATCCTTGTTCATCAACTTGTACATAAAAATCAGTGATTATCCTTGGTGTAGTGTTGGAAACCATTAAAATCACCTTAGAATCTTTTGGAGTAGCCTCTTTGGCACGCATTTCTATGATTAAGCCTTGTAAAGCTCCTTTCATCCTATTTATTCTTGCCCTAGTCCTTGGACCATTGATTCTTTCTAATGGATCTTGGGAATACTTGCTTTGTTGCACTTAATCAACACTTTGTTCTCCATCGTTTAACTTAGTCCCTTTTTGAACCATCACTTGGTCTTAACAAACTTGCCAAGGACATAATGGACATAAAGTGATAGGTTTCCCATCCATAATGATTGACTAGTGATTGTTCAAACTATCAAGCATTACCATCCTATCATATCGCCTCATCCTCCCCAATAGTAAGTGACCAAATTGAAACTACATTGTATTATGCTTCATCTTTATGTTTACCAATAGAGAATAAAACCATTACTTCTCCCCACAATCATTTAACCATTGTTGTTTATATGTCCTTGGATGCTTTATAGTAAGTATATTCAACTTTTCAACCAAAATGGTGTCAGCAGCATTAGCACAACTACCACTATCAATAATCACTCTACATACCTTATCTTTGATATGGCACCTTATGTAAAATGTGTTGTTATATTATAGTTCATCCTTATCTTTCACTTGCACATTCCAAGCACGCCTTACTACAAGTAGCTCTCCATTAATAGGATATTCCATACAATGATGGCAACATAGATTCATCATCACATTCACCCCTAGTTTTAATTTCATCACCCTCCCTCAAAATCATTATATGCTTGTTAGGACATTATGATGAAATGTGCCCCTTCCCTAAGCAACAAAAACACTTGATGTCTTGATTTTGGCACTAATGTAGCTTTTGTTTTATCCTTGTCATGCTGCCTCCAACTCCGTTTAGCTTAAGTGCTTTAGAATTAGGCTTAAAAATAGTCTTATCATCCTTTTTATCTAAATTCTATTTTATAAGAAGACAAGGAACCTAAATTTTACCCATATCTAATGCTGGTGCTTTTTTACTGCAATTTTTGTAATCTTTGAAAAAGATCACATAGTCATGAATAAGAACTAACTATCTCCTTATTATAAGCTTCATTTCCTCCCATGTGTCACAAGGGCACTTTTTGTTTCTACACCTATATTTGCACAAGTTGATCCTACCCAACTATAGCTTAATTAGTGAATTGGTTGCCAACTTCACCTTCTTTTCCTTAAATAATCATGGCAATTATATAATAACTCAACCTTGTTTTCTCATTCTAGGTATACATTAAGATCATTATTGTCTTGGAATAGGGAAATCTTCATTTGATAGGGTTTATAAACATATTAAGATAATTTCTAAAAACATAAACTCTCCTTTGATCATTATTAGAAATTTTAAAAGAAAAATAAAAATCAAATTTGCAACCTTATAAACATGCACAACAAGTTGCCAAAATCAAGATGCACAAAAGATAGATAAAGGACACGTAATATGTTTCTAAGACCAAGACTTTAATACTAAATGATAGCCCACTAGGCAACTTGCCCTAGGAACCCTTGAATCAAATTATTATGCATACCCAAGAAAGCTAGGATATAAGTTAAATTGATTAGATCAGAACCCTATAGAAACTAAGTCCTAAAAGCCCTTATCTTAAAATGCCACAAAGGTTGTTCTCTCCTTTGATAAGTTAAGACAATGTATTCATCCAAGAATATAAGAAAGCAAAAGCAATGCTTACTAAAATACCTTGATGTTATTGATTCTTATTTTACATAGCTTTATCCTTTATATAGGTATGTAAACATCATAATCCTATAAGAGAAAAGATATTTCTTAAAATACCTATATAGGAAAGACCTTAATTAGGATCCCTTTAGTTAAGGAATACAAATCTACCTAGATGTAGGAATCCATAAGAGACTATAGTCAATGACAACTAGGTATAAAAGTCAAAGTAAAAACCCTAGCTAATGTATTAAAACTTGGCCAAACATACAAGTCCATATAAACCCAATAAATTAAGTATTTTACATGTATATTTAACTTTAACTTAAAATCTGGCAACTCAAAACAAAATAAAGCCCTTTTATACAACTTTGCATGTGGATTGAGCCTTTCCTTAGTTTGGTCATATGGGGTGAACTTATATCATAGGCTCTAAGCTTTGTTCTTCAAGTTCTAAACCTTATCTATCATCTTACATATAAAGGTAAATGATTATCATTGGTGTAGCATTAGAAACTTTTGGAACATCTTTAGAATCTTTGAAAGCAGCCACTTTATCATGTAACTCTATGATTGAGCCTTGCAAAGCATCTTTCATCCTCTTTGTCTTGGCCTTAATCATTAGACCACTGATTCCTTGCAATGGATCTTAGAAATACTTATTTTGTTACACTTGATTAGCACCTTATTCTCCATCAAATTACAGTAACCAAGCATGTTTTATTTGTCTTTTCTATTGACAATTACAAGGACAAGGTTCTTTGTGATGTGGCACCAATATATGTTGGTGACATGCTTCTTAGCTAACCATGTCAATTTGATAGGAAGGTTACTTATAATGGCTAGAAGAATAGATAATCTTTTGCAATTAATAATTGAATTGTTGTATTAAGTAGTTTTAAATCTTTTGAAGCATATAAAGATTAGAATAAGATAGTAAGAGAGTGCAAAATGAGAGAAGAATAAATGAGAGAACACGAGGAAAAGAAAAGGAAAGAGAGCGAGAAGTCAAAGGAAAAAAGTCAAGGAAAAAATTCAAGTGAGAAAGGTGAGGCTGAGAGAAAAGTTAAAGAGAAAAGTTTGAAAAGGGAGAGAAAGGTTAAAGGGTAAGTGTGTTTGTTGGAAAAAGTGAGGTTAAGAGTGCTATGATCGCAAGTAGCAACTACTTGTACTGATGTACAAGGATGTTTATTTTTTTTCTAATGACTTTAACCCCTTTTTGCCTAGTATGGTTGTTCTGTTATTGCAGGAGTTCAAAGATATATTCCTTAATGAGATTTCCTATGGATTATCACCTTTAAGAGGAATTGAGTGCCAAATAGACTTCATACTTGGTGTCACCATACAAACCAACTTATCTATAAAGCTAATGATGAAGAAACTAAGGAGATACGAAGGTAAGTGGATGAGTTGGTGCAAAAGGTATTTGTAAGGCAGAGTCTTAGGCCATGTTCAATTCATGGCATCTTAATCCCAAAGAAAGATGGAACATGACACTTGTGTATGGATTGCTAACCCATCAATAAGATCATTGTAAAGTATAGACATTCTATCCCTAGATGGTTTGTAATAAGTTGGTTTGTGTGTGTTTTTGTTGAGCCCATCTTTCATGGCTAATGTTGGATTTATTGTCAACACCATCTCACATGGTTATAAGTGTTGATTTGAGGTTATGAATGTCATTGAGATGTAGAGAGGTGATTAGGGTCAACCTTGATGTTGAGGAGTTAATGTTGACCATGACCTTAAATTTTATGATTCAAATATGGTTGTTGATTGTAGGGTAACCTTTGGGAATCAACGATGATCATTGATGATCATGTAACCCTAATCTCAAGGTTCTATAAATACCCCTATGTGACTTGCAAGAAGGGGGTGTGCTGTAAAAAATTGAGAGAGCCGAACAAAGAGGGGTGAACGGCAAACCTAAAGCCAAAAGGAGAGGTGAATGGTAAGAGAGGAGGTAGCTAATAAAAGAGGTGCAGCCAGCCAAGAGAAAGAGCAAGGTAGCCGGGCAAGGCAGCCAGCCAAAAGGGAGAGTAAGACAACCAACCAAAAGGGAGAGACATGCAGCAGCCACACCAAGGAGAGGTGCAATAGCCGACCACACAAAAACCTAATTGTTGTAGCTGGCTAAGAGAGAAAAAGAGAGAGAGAGAGAGAGAGAGAGAGAGAGAGGCAGTAAGGATTGCAGTAGTAGCCACCAGTAGGTCCTGCAACAAGGAAGACAAACTAATAGGTCTTGCAGCAAGGGAGACAAACTAGGAGGTCTTACAATAAAGGAGACAATCCAGGAGCCTATACCAAAACCAGGCAGACGAAAAGGAATCTATGAGCCTATACCGAAACGAGTAGTAATTTTGAGAGCCTATACCAACACCAGCAGCATCGGTAGGAGGTCCCTGCACTAGCAGCACCAATAGGCATGCACTAGAAGTTAAAGGTGCCTAAACCAACAAACCAACAACCCTGCACCAGTAGCACCAGTAAGAGGTCCCTGCACTAGCAAACGAGTAAGCATGCACCAGTAGCACCAACAGGAGGTCCTTGCACTAGCAAACCAGCAGGCATGCACCAGCAGCACTAGCAAGAGGTTCTTGCACCAGTAACACCAGTAAGAGTTTCTTGCACTAGTAGCATGTCCAAGAGGCATCCCTGCACCAGTAGCACATCCACGAGGGTATACTAACATCAACAACACATCCAGGATGGTCTACCAGCACCAACAGCACATCCCTTTACTAGCAACACATCTAAGAGGGACTATTAACACCAATAACACGTCTAAAAGACTATACCAACATGTATAGCATATCCAATAGCCAAATCAATAATTGTAGCGCACCTAGCAACCAAATCAGAGTAGCATATGTAGACAGCAATAAGGGAACGGGCAAGTAGCAATACCAGCTCATGTACGTGGGGATCGCAGCAGCAATGTGAGCAAATAGCAACAACGTGCACATATAGCAGCAATGGCATGAGCAAACAATAGGAGTAACCCATGTAGATAGTAAGCGTAGCGCATACAAACAACAACAGTATGTCCAAGAGGCTATACCAGTAAATTTAGCACACCTAGCAACCAAAATAGTGATAGCAACGTGTATGGACAGAAGCAATAGCACACACAAACAACAGCAGCATGTATGGGCAGTAGACAGAGCACGTGAGGATAATAGTAGCACGTGCAGTAGCAATAGCAGCACATGTGAACATTAGCAACATGAACAGATAGTAGTAGTAGTGTGTTCATACATCAGAGCAGTGCAACAAGCAGCAATAGTAGTGATACAGGTAGTACCAGCAATAAGTGAGACAACACTGGTAGCAAAGGAAGGAGAAGATCCACTAGTAATCTGTTGATAAACTATAAACTCTTGATAAACTAGTTGAATAAGGGTGGGATACCCTTAGAGTGATCGGGTGGTCAACTCCTTGATTGGGAAATCGTTATATGTGGTTAAGGAATAAGTGGTTAAGGAGTAGTCCTTCCACAAGTGGTTAAGGAGTGATCCTTCCCCAACATTATTGTATCCCTTGATAATAAGAGTGCATTGTGTGATTTAGGAGTGATCCTATCATACCGTGGACATAGCTCATACATTATAGGTGAACCACGTAAAAATTGTCATATGTTCTTGGGTGCTTGTGCATACGCATTGATTTTTTATTTGTACAATCACACTCATATAAAGGAGAAAAATAAAAAATTGAAACTTTAACAAGTCACAGAGATTAAATTTAGATCGATTTGTAAAAGGATGATATCTCACACTAATTCACCTCCCTCTTAATGTCAGACCTAAAACAATCCTCCTTAAGTGGTTTCAGAACTGGATCCTTTGTTGATCCAATTTTTCTACCTTGAATTGAAGTTGTGTATTGCTGTGTAGGTTTTTATCTCTACTACTACTTGAGATCATGGATAACATGAACAGTGTTAACAGCAAAGGCATCCCTACTTTTGATGGACAAAATTATTAGTTATGGAAGAATAGAATGCTCTTATATTTGATGTCTTTTGGTCTTGATGTGCTTAAGTTTGCTATTAATGCTATTCTTGAAGGTGATCCTATGACACCAACAAATAAGAAGAATTTGGAGTATGATGGAAAGGTGAGAAATGCCTTATATGCCTCCTTGTCAAATAAAGAATTCACCAAGGTCATGGGGTGCAACATACATAACCTAGCAAATCTAGGACAAACTGAAGAACATTTATGAATGAGACAAGGTTATGAAGGAAGCCAAGCTCTAAATCTAAAGGAGTAGATTCAAAGACATAAAGATGCAAAATGATGAGACTATAGATGCATTCTTCATAAAAGTCAACGAAATTATGTACTCCATTAGAGGTTATGGAAAAGGGATCCACAATGTCATTGTGGTAAGGAAAATACTTAAAACCTTGTTGAAGCTTACAATGCCAAAGTTTCTTCCATAAAAGATAAAGATCTGGATAGGTTGCCCTTAGATTACTTATATAGCATATTGGTGGCTTATGAAATAAGAATAGTCCCAATGAAGAAAGAAAAGATGTCTAAGGCAGAGGAGCTGGCCTTCAAGGCAATAAAGAAGTTAATGATTAAATACCAAGAAGAGGAATTCATTAGTAGCTTTGGAGAAGAAGATGGTGATATGAACTAGATGAGGTCATGACATACATCACCAACAATATGAGGAAAGGAAAAGGGATGTACAAGGGAAACTATCCTTGAAGTGCTTTAGTTGTGGAGCAATTAGGCACTTTGCCATGGATTGCCCAAAGAGAAGAGAAGCAAATAGTGAGGATGATGATAAGCTAGTCCCAAAGAGGAGGATAAAGCAATCTAACTACTCTAAAGCTAGAAATTTAGGTGCCAAAGGAAAAAAGAAATTCTTTAGATCCCAAAAAAAAAAAAAAGGATTTTCTGAGCAAGCTAGATAAAGAGAATTCCGAAGAAGTTGATGATGATTCTGATGATGAGGCTACAAAGGATCTGTTGGTCACTAAAGCAAATGATGATCAAGACTCTTCAAGTGACGAGGAATCAACAGGAGAGGATGAGGATGAGTTAATGCATCAACTTGAGAATGAATTGAGAGTTGTTTGCACAAAAATAACAAGTTGGAAAAAGAGGTAAAACAACTCAAGAAGTTATATGAAAATTTTGTTGTTCAAGAATCTAATCTCCAATTGAAAGAAAAGTAGTTTGAAGCACAAGAGGAGGAGTACTTGAAAAGGATTGATGAGCTAATTGTACTTTGAGGTAGAGAGAGGGGGCAAGATACACAAAGAGCTGAGCGCTAAGGTGATTGGACAAGAGCAAGAGGTGCTAATTTTGCAAGCCAAGCTCCACAAGGCTAAGTCTGAGCTAAATAAGCATGAAGAAAGCTTTATGTAGGCCATGGAAGTGAAAGAGAGTCATCATTAGCAAATGCCATTAAAGAGGATGCTACCAAAAAGTTAAATGAGTATCTAAGCAATCAAAGATCTCATTCCATGGGGAAAAAAGGACTTAGCCACATTGAAAAGTCGAGTGAGAAAGTAGAAGAAAGGAAGAAAATTATGTTTATGCCTGAAAGCAAGCACAATGATGTGATGTATAAGAGAGACTAACTCAAGTTAAAATAGGTTAGGAAAGATGTGGTGAAGACTCTTATCCATAGGAAACAGATTGTCAAAGATGGAGAGAAGGTTGCCACACTACTTGCTAAGGAAAGAAGACATAAACTTGGTAAAAGAAGTAAATTTAGGTTTAAAGGTTTCTACTAGAGTTGTGGCAAGTATGGGCACAAGACTAATGTGTATTGGAATACTTGGCCTATAATGAAAAAGAGTGTGAGGTAAGAGTCTAGGGAGAGACTCTATCAAGAAAGGAAGCAGTCTCAGGTGGAAAGAAGTCATATTTTACTGAGAAACAATTTTGATTTGTTGGGAGAGATTTGTGGATGATGTGAAAGGGTTTGACACATTGCTACCTAGTCAAAGAATGCAAAGGAGAACACACCACCCATTGCTGTCCAATCAAGGAATGCAAAGGAGAACACCTACTTATGCTCCCACATTCGGCCAATAAAGAAGAAGAGGAAGGGAAATGACTATGGTTGTGGAAGTAGCCTTAAAAGCTTCCAAGAAAGAAAAGTCATGGATCTTGGATAGTGTCTACTCTTCACATATGATAGCAAACTCCAAGATGTTCAAGGAAGTAATAAAATATGTTGGAGGATTAGTCATACTTGGCAATGATGGTGCCTTAAAGATTAAAGGTATTGGTGCTGCTAAAATTGGTGCAGATAAGCTGAAATCAAAGAAAGAGCTTTATGTTTGAAAAGTTAAAACACAATTTCATCATTGTTAGCTAGATTTTTTACGATGACATGAAGTTACTTTCAACAAAAGTGGTTGCACAGTAAAGATATTGAGAGATGTTGCTGTCCTTACTAAGGGTGAAAGAACGAATGGAAACTTATACCAAGTGTCTAAAAGCAAGAACACATGTCACATGAGTACCAAAGATGAGAATTTATTGTGGCATAGGAAACTAGGACAACTTTTTACAAAAGAGGATGAACTTAAGTATTCAGCAAACCTTTAAAGGTTGAGGTATTCTCTAACCCCTCTCCCCTTCCCTCTTCTATTATTCTTTGGATTTATTACCAAAGGGGAAAATATTTTGCATAAATCCAAAGAAGGTGTATACTCATAAAAAGGGGGAGTAGCTTAATGGATAAAAGGGGAGAAGCAGAATGGGGGAGTAGCAAGTGATGCATGTTTTAAGGGGAATTATGAATGACAATGTTCAAGGGAGGCAGTAAATGTCGACAATTGTTATATGTGCATTGTTTGAATGTTTTGCCAACAAATCCAAAAAGGGATATTGTTGAGCTCATCTTTGATGGCTAATGTTGGATTTGTTATTAACATCATATCATATGGTTATATGTGTTGATTTGAGGTTATGAATGTCATTGAGATATAGAGAGGTCATTCAGAAAAATTGGTGATGATAGTTTAACCTTGATGTTGAGGAACCCTAAATTTTAAGGATCAAGATTGACCATTGACCATTGATCGTCGGCCCTAAATTTTAAGAAGTCAATGTTGACCATTGACCATAAATATTGCTATAGTCAGTCAAGAGGGACAGAGAGGCAGTAAGGATTATAGTAGTCAGCCATCACAAGCTTAATCACAACAGCCGACCATCACAAGGCTACTAGCAACAGCCACCAGTAGGTCCTGCAACAAGGAAGACAAACTAGTAGGTCCTACAGCAAAGGAGACAAACTAGGAGGTCTTATAGCAAAGGAGAAAATTTAGGAGCCTATACTAGAACCAGGCAAACCAAAAGCAATCTGGGAACCTATACTAGCATCAATAACATCAGTAGGAGGTCTTTGCACCAATAGCACCAGTAGGCGTGCATTAGAAGTAGGAAGTGCTTTTATTAGCAATCCAACAGTCCTACATTAACAACAATAGAAGGAGGTCCCTGCACTAGCAAACCAGCAAGTGTGCACCAACAGCACCAAAAGGAGGTCCCTACACCAATAAACCAGCAAGCGTGTACTAATAGCACCAACAGGAGGTCCTTGCACCAGCAAACTAATAGGCTTGCACCAGCAGCCCCAGTAGGAGTTTCTTGCACTAATAGCACGCCCAGGAGGCATCCTTGCTCTAGCAGCATGTCCAAAAGGGTATATTAGTACCAGTAGCACGTCTGGGAGATTATACCAGTAAGTGCAGCGCATCCAGCAACCAAATCAATAAGTGCAACGCACCTAGTAGTCAAATCAGCAATAGCAACATGTGTGGACAAAAATAGGAGAATGTGCAGGCAATGATACTGGCTCGTGCACATGCAAATAGTAGCAGTGACACAAGTAGACAACAATAGCTACGCAGATAGCAGCAGCAGTGTGAGTAAACAACAGAAGTGCGCATGGATAACAGAAGCGGCCCAAGCAAACAATAGTAGCAACATGAGCAAACAACAACAGTATGCATGGATAACAACACAACAACACAAGCAGATAATAGCAGTGTGCATGGTTAACAACAGCGACACAAGTGGATAGTAACATTGCATGCAATTAACAATGGCGACGTGAGCAAATAGCAACAGTGATGTAAACATATAGCAGCAGTAACGCAAAAAAACAATAGCAATGTATGTGAACAACATCAATGTGTGTGGACAATAGTCGTAACGTATGTAGGAACAGCAGGAACAGCGCTTGGGGGCAGCAAGCATAGCGCATACGAATAATAGGAACAGCAAGAACAACGCTTGGGGACAACGCTTGGGAACAGCAAGAACAACGTTGTGATGTAAACAGATAGTAGCGGTAACGCAGAAAAACAATAGCAATGTATGTGAACAACATCAATGTGTGTGGACAATAGTCGTAACGTATGTAGGAACAGCAGGAACAACGCTTGGGGGCAGCAAGCATAGCGCATACGAATAATAGGAACAGCAAGAACAACGCTTGGGCACAGCAGGTATAGCACATACGAACAATAATATGTCCAAGAGGCTATACTAGTAAGTGTAGTGCATGCCCGGTAACCAAAACTGTGAAAGCAATGCATGCAGACAGAAGCAGCAGCATGAATAGACAACAACAGTGCATGTGGATAGGAGACACAGCACATATGATAGTAGCAATGCATGTGGCAACAATAGCAACACGTGCAAACAACAATAGCATGTACAAACAGTAGCAGTAGCATATGCAGACATCAAAGCAGTGTAACGGATAGCAATAGCAGCGCATGCAGGTAGCACCAACAGTGGGTGAGACAACACTGGCAACAAAGGAAGGAGAAGATCCATATTCTACACTAGTAGTCTGTACATATTAAGTAATCATTCTCTATTAAAAGTTTCACTATAAACTCTTTATAAACTAGCTGAATAAAGGCGGGATACCCTTGGAGTGATTGGGAGATCAACTCCTTGATTAGGAAATCATTATATGTGGTTAAGGAGTAGTCATTCTACAAGTGGTTGAGGAGTGATCCTTTAACAACATTGTTGTATCCCTTGAAAATAAGAGTGGATTGTGTGATTTAGGAGTGATCCTATCACACCATGGACGTAGCATACATATTGTGAGTGAACCATGTAAAAATTGCCATGTGTTCTTAGCTACTTGTGCATGCTCATTGATTTTTTATTCATACAGTTGCGCTTATATAAAGGAGAAAAATAAAAAATTGGACATCGACTCAACAAGTCATAAAGGTTAAATCCGAATCAATTTGTAGAAAGACGATATCTCACACTAATTCACCCTCCTCTTAATGTGAGCCCTAAAATGGTCCCCATTAGTTTTCAAAATTTGATTTAAAAAATGGCTATCATCAAATTTGCATGGTAGAGGGAGACAAATGGAGGATAATATTTAAAACTAAAGATGGGTTGTATGAGTGGTTAGTAATGCCTTTTAGATTAACTAATGCACCTAATCATTCATGAGGTTAATGAATCATATCTTGCATGCTTTTATGGGGAAATTTGTATTAGTTTACTTTGATGATATTTTAGTTTATTGCAAGAATTTGGATGAACTTGTGAAACACTTGCATATTGTGTTTAGTGTGTTAAGAGAGAACTGATTGTATGCTATTCTCAAAAAGTGGACATTTTGCATAGAATCCATTGTATTTCTTGGCTATGTTGTTAGTTGACAAGGTATTAGTGTGAATGGGTAGAAGGTAAAGGCAATAAGGAATTGGCCTATGCCTAGGAACATGAACAAGGTAAAAGGTTTTCATAGTTTAGTAAGTTTTTATTAAAGGTTTGTTAAGGATTGTAGTTCCATTACTGCACCTTTGAATGAACTTGCTATAAGGAATAATATTGAGGTATTTTTCAGCAAGCTTTGCTTTGCTTTTATGTGTTCTTAGAAGAATACATTATCTTGACTTATCAAAGGAGTGATCAACTTTTATGTTACCTTAAGATTAAAGCTTTTATGACTTTATTTCCTTATGGTTCTAATATAATAAATCCAACTTATTTCCTAGCTTTCTATGGTGTGTATAATAAATTGATTCAAGGGTTCATAGAGCAGTAGGTTGCCTAGTGGGTTCTTTATCAATTACTAAGGTCTCAAGGTGGTAAGGATAGCATATTTGTTGTTGTTAACAGGTTTAGCAAAATGGATCATTCTATTGCATGTTCTAAAACCCATGATGCAGCATATATTCCTAATTTGTTCTTTAAGAAAGTGGAGCATTTACATAGTTTGCCAAAAACCATTATTATTGATAGCGATGTTAAGTTCTTAAGTCATTTTCAGCACATTTTATGGAACAAATTGGGAATTGAACCCTTATTTTTCTATTGTTGCCCATTCTTAAATGAATAATCAAACAGAAGTAGTTAATAGGACACTTATTACCTTTTTACATGTTATCATTCAAAAGAACTTAAGGTAATGGGAAAAGTGTTTGTCACATGTTAAGTTTGCTTATAATAGATCTGTTCATTCTACTACTTCCTTTTCACCTTTTAAAGTTACTTATGGTTTTAACCCTTGAACTCCTTTGGATATTTTATCATTGCTTACTAATGAATGTGTTAATAGTGATGATAAAAAAAGGCAGAATTTGTAAAGGATTTACATGTCAAGGTTTGGGCAAAAGTTGTCTTTGAACCTAGTCATTGGGTATGGGTGTAAATGACAAAGAAACGGTTTCCCCAACAAAGAAAGTCCAAATTGCAACCTTAAGGAGATGGACCTTTTCATGTTTTAGAGAGGGTTAATGACAATGCCTACAAGTTAGATTTAGCAAGCAATTTATTGCTACATTTAATATTGCTAATTTATCATTATTTGATATAGGTGATTTTAGGACAAATCCTTTTAAGAAGGGGGAATGATGGAGATCAAGTTGATAGTTGAATGAGCAAAGCTTCCATGAAAGGAGAACAAGGTGCTGATTTAATCAACCTTTATAGCATTTTAAGATTAAGGTTTTAAGACTTAGTTTTCCTATAGTTCTGTAGGTTCAAAAGAAGGAATATAAAGCTAAAAGTGAGGTGGCTAATATAGTTGAAATTGCACTAAAGGCTGACTACAAGGATAAGCAGTAAATCCTTGACAATGGACGCACTTCACACATGACAGGAGACAAAAGTAAATTATCAAAGCTGAACAAGTCAAGAGAAATTAGAGTTAAGTTTGGCAATGATGATTCACTCAACATCAATGGTCACAGGTCAGTAAATATTGGAAAAGGAAAGCTGAAAGATGTTTTGCACGTTGAAGGACTCAGATATAATCTAGCATGTGTCAGCCAATTATGCAATAAAGACCATAAAGTGATATTCACAAAAATGCAACCTTAAGGAGATGGACCTTTTCATGTTTTAGAGAGGGTTAATGACAATGCCTACAAGTTAGATTTAGCAAGCAATTTATTGCTTCATTTAATATTGCTAATTTATCATTATTTGATATAGGTGATTTTAGGACAAATCCTTTTAAGGAGGGGGAATGATGGAGATCAAGTTGATAGTTGAATGAGCAAAGCTTCCATGAAAGGAGAACAAGGTGCTGATCTAATCAACCTTTATAGCATTTTAAGATTAAGGTTTTAAGACTTAGTTTTCCTATAGTTCTGTAGGTTCAAAAAAAGGAATATAAAGCTAAAAGGGAGGTGGCTAATATAGCTGAAATTGCACTAAAGGCTGACTACAAGGATAAGCAGTAAATCCTTGACAGTGGATGCACTTCACACATGACAGGAGACAAAAGTAAATTATCAAAGCTGAACAAGTCAAGAGAAGTTAGAGTTAAGTTTGGCAATGATGATTCACTCAACATCAATGGTCACAGGTCAGTAAATATTGGAAAAGGAAAGTTGAAAGATGTTTTGCACGTTGAAAGACTCAGATATAATTTAGCATCTGTCAGCCAACTATGCAATGAAAACCATAAAGTGATATTCACAAAAATAGGTTGCCAAGTAAAGAGTAAAGAAGGCAATACTGTTGTAGCCAGAAAGAGAACAGTTGGAAATTTATATGTGATTGATGAGGACAAGGCAAATAGCTCTTTACTTACAAAAGAGGAAGAAAATCATCTTTAACATAGGAGGATGGGACACTTAACACAAAAGAACATGAGGAAGCTGACCACTACTTATGCAATCAGAGACATTCTCGACCTCAGGAGAGAGAGAGAGAGAGAGAGAGAGAGAGAGAGAGAGAGAGAGAGTATGTTTGTTCAACATGCTCTAAAGGAAGACATGCCAAATAAGACCAAAGAGTTTAGTTCTGAAGCAGTGCTTGACATTGTAGATACTGATTTGTGACCGATAAGGACAAAAGGGTTGAATGGTAAGAGGTACTTTATCTTGTTTGTTGATGATTATTCTAGAAGGACCTACATCATACACCTTAAACACAAGTCAAAGGTTCTGAATTGCTTTAGGAGATATAGAAGATTGGCTGAAAATGAGAGTGGAAGGAAGATCAAAGTATTAAGGTCAGATTAAGGCACTGAATTTACAAATGAAGCTTTTGAAGATTACCTTGAGAATCATGGAATTCGTCACCAAATGGTAGCAACTACACCTCAATAGAACGGGGTGGTAGAAAGGAAAAATAGAGATGTGATTGAAATGGCAAGAACTTTACTGCTAGAATCAAAGCTTCACACAAAATTTTGGACAGAAGCAACATTTACAGCTGTACATCTACTGAATAGAATCTTATTAAGGCCTAATACTGATAAGACTCTATATGAGGTATGGAGTGGGAAGAAGATAACAGCCAAGTATCTTAGAATCTGTGGCAACCTATGTTTTGTGAAGAATAAGGAGCAAAACTTGGAAAAATTCAATGTTAGGTTTGATGAAGGCATCTTTGTGGGATACTCAGTAAAGACAAAAGTTACAAAGTTTTCCTAAGCTGGGAAAAGTGATCATGTCTAGTGATGTGAGAATAGATAATAACTAGAAAACAATGCAGAATGGAGAAGTTGAGGACAATGAAGAAGAGGACTTCAATGCAGATGAAGAATCATACCAACCTGAAGAAAAGGAACAAGAAGTAAGTTCAGATTCAAAGAAGAGTGAGTTTTGAGATGAAGAAAGAGATCCTCTTACAACTAAGACTGTGCAAGAAAGAAGGACAAAGAAAACGTGGACTAGTGCTCATCAAGGAAATCAGATCATAAGTGACCCATCAGCAGGAGTTACAACAAGAAGAAGAATTGTGGGAGCTACTAATTTACTCTCATAAGTTGGACCTAAATCCATTGAAGAGGCTACAATAAGGAGCTAGATCAAATCTCAGATATTTTAACTAAACCTCTGTCCACAGAACTGGTTGAAAAGCATAGAATGAGTCTATCTGTGCAAATGCCTCCTCAAGCCTAAAGTTTAGGTCCATCTCTACTTTGCGAATTTTTTTGTAATTGTTTGGAAAAGGGGGAGAGAAGCAACAGTGCAGGAGGAGCTGTTAAGAAAGGGGGAGTGCATATTTAGGGGGAGCTGTAATTGCTCATAATAGATTTTGTTATGAGTGTTGCCAACAATTACAAAGGGGGAGATTGTTGTTCCCACAACCTTGTATAGGTTGTAATTATTGTCAACTAGATTTAAGTGTGTAATTAATTTAACATGGAGGGGTAAGAAAGTAAAGCCACATGGAGGGGCAAGAGAGTAATTTGAAGTTACATGGAGGGGTAAGAAAGTAAAACCATAAATCTGCAAGAGAACACAAAAGAAACCCTACATAGAAAAAATCGACCAGCCATTGGAAGAAGGAGAAAAATCATATATGGCCAAATTAGAGTGATGATGAAGGAGAGGAAAAACCTGACAAGGACAAAAAGGGTGGATGACAAAACATAGGAAATTCGACTGGACAGTGAGAGAGAAAATGTAGAGCCACCACCATGAGAGAGAAACCAACCACCGGGAGAGCAAACGTGAAAAACATGTCACTGGAAGAGCAGATCTGGTATCTATGAGGCGTGAGACCAGAACATGTGTCTGCATGAGACCAAAATGTGCAATGGCATGAGACTAGAACATGCGTTGGCGTGAGACCAGAACGTGCGACGACGTGAGACCAAAATGTGCAACGGCATGACTGATCAGAAGCATGAGTACAAGCTATGAAGTCATGAGACAGTGAAAGTAGGAGTTATGTGAAACAACCTAGAGAAGGAATTTGGCAAAGCATTGGAAAGAACTCAACATATTTCCAAATTTCTTCAAGAGAGTAAAGTAGCCTATTTAATTCATTAGAGGCAAGACAAGTTAGAAGAAGGGTAGACATAGTAAGTGACACTCTTTGTATTGTACTTGCTTAGTATTTGTAATAGTGAAAGGAACAAAGAATTAAGACATCCATTGAAACTACATTGTGAACATCGAGAGTACCACACTGGTATTTTCAAGCATAGTAGATTCTCTCGATAGAGGAAGAGTCCCTACCACTGTGGATGTAAGTCACATTAACAGAACCACGTAAATCTCTTGTGTCCTTACTTTGATTTACATTTTGTTTTTTAATTGAGTTGTGAATGCAGCTAAAGTATCATCGAACCCATAACCTAAAGAAAATTTAATCAAGAACATCTGATCTATCTAATTGGCAAGGTGTCTGAAATGTGACTTTGGGGACTATTGTGATTAGTACCAATAGATCTATCTTAGTCGAATCTGAGAAAGAGTTTGCTTTTGAGATGAGTTTGAAGTTGTTCACATACTTCCGTATTGACAAGAGCTAAAGTATTAAATAAGTAGAATGCTTTGGCTTAAATTATTAGAGTGTTTTTAAGGGGTGTGATACTGATTCACCCCCCTCTTAGTATCACAAACTAGTAGATCCTAGGGTGAAGTTGGGAACTTCAGCTTATAATTATTTCTCCCTTTTAGTCTTTTAGCCTAGCTTTATAAATAGGGTTTAAGTTCTTCATTATGCAAGAATTGTTATAATTATTGATATTGATTACTAAAGTTCCCAACTTCACCCTAGGATGTAGTAGTTTGTGATACTGAGAGGGAGGGTGAATCAATATCACACCTCTTAAAAAAACTCTGATAATTTAAGTCAAAGTATTCTACTTCTTTAATACTTTAGCTCATGTCAATATGTAGGTGTGTGAACAACTTCAACCTCTTCTCAAAAGCGAACTCTGTCTCAGATTCAACTAAGGTAGATCTATTGTTACCTACTAATCACAATAATCTCCAAAGTTACCTTTGAGACACCTTGCCTATTAGACACATTGGCTATTCTTGATTAGGTCTTTTTTAGGTTATAGGTTTGATGATTCTTTAGCTGTGTTCACAACTCAATTCAAAACACAAAATGTAAATTCAAAGCAAGGACACAAGAAATTTACGTGGTTCCGTCAATGTGACATACTCTACAGAGACAATCCATTATGCTTGAGAATACCAGTGTAGTATTCCCTATGATTACAATGTAGTTACAATGGATGTCTTAATCTTTTGCTCCTTTCATTATTGCAAATACAAAGTAAGTACAATACAAAGAGTGTCACCTACTGTGTCTACCCTTCTCCTAACTTGTCTTGTCTCTATTTGATTTGAACAGACTACTTCACTGTCACTTGGAAGATCACCAAAACACTCTCTAACCTCTCTTAAAGAAATCTGAAAATATGTTGAGTTCTCTCAAATGCTTCACCGAACATCTTCTCTTGGTTGTCTCACACAACTCCTGGTCTCACCATCACATGGTCTCACCCATCTCCTGGTCTTACCGTCTCCCTGTCCCACCATCTCACAGTCTCTAGGTCTGGTCTCACCTTTTCACTATTCTAATCTGGTCTCACTTGGTCTCTCGTCTCACCATCTCAAGCTATGTTGGTCTCACCTGGTCTCACGTTTCACTTGCTCCAGGTTTGGTCTAGTCTCACCCATTCCAACCTTCATTGGTCCCACCTGGTCTCACGTTACACTTGTTGTAGGTCTGGTCTGGTCTCACCTGTTTCAAGCTTCATACCTGGTCTCACGTTTCACTTGCTCCAGGTCTGGTCTTGTCTGACGTCTGCTCTGGTACTGGTCACACCAAATCTCACGTTTCACTCGTCTCCTGGTCTCATCGTCTCCTTATCCCACTGTCTCCTTGTCTCACCATCTCACTGATTCACTATTCTGGTCCAGTCTCACATCTCACCTGGTCTGCTCTAATGTCCTCTCTTTCTAGTTTGCTCTCACAGGTTTCACTATCTTACGATGTCCAACCTTTTCTAATCTCACGGATTCTAGTCTTCTGGTGTGCTCTAGTCTGTATCTCCAATGTTTTTGGTCTGTATCCCCAACGTTTCTGATCTATATCTCCAATGTTTTTGGTCTCACCAATGTCTCATTTCTCCCTTGTTTTCATCTATATCAGTGTCCCCTTTTTCGGGTGTGTATGTGCTACCCTAAAAAGAGATAAGTCTTAGTTTATATACTCCTTTCTATAAAAACCCAAGTAGGGTTTACTGTAGCTGTAGCGAAGTTCCTTTCTTGCCCCTCCATGTGGCTTCATATTACTATGCCATTCAAAATTCAGCATTATCCTCCTCTTTAATTTATTTTTCTCAAGCAATGCCATGTCAAACTCAGACTTAAGTAATGCTAAACTCCCTCTACAAGTTCACTCCAAGGAGATCACTTTATGAGGTTATTTGACATGCTAGTCTTATCCTGTAGTTGACAACAATTACAACTCATACAAGGCTGTGGGAACAACAATCTCCCCCTTCGTAATTGTTGGGAACACTCATAAGAAAAGCCATTATGCAGCAGTCCTTTATAATCTTCTTAGAGTAATAATCCAGAAGTAGATGGATTACAACTCCCCTTAAATATGCATTCCCCTTTCCTTAACAGCTCCACTTGCACCTTGCACTATTACTTCTCTCCCCCTTTGCCAACCAATTACAAATTTGAAAAACTTGTAAAGTAGAGATGGAGGATTCACCTAAACTTCAGGCTTAAGGAGGCATTTGCATAGACAGACTCATTATATGCTTCTCAAACAGCTCTGTGGATAGAGGTTTAGTTAGAATATCTGAGATTTGATCTTTAGTGCCAACATACTCCAATTGAATTGTGCCCTCTTCCACTTGATCCATGATAAATTGATTCCAGATGTCAATATGCTTGCTCCTTGAATGTTGAACTGGATTCTTACTGAGATCAATTGAACTTTGATTATCACGAAGTACACTCACTGGTAACTTCACTTCAACATCCAAATCGGCCAATTTTCTTTACATGCATATCACCTGAGTACATGTTGCTCAAAGCAACATTATTTGGCTTTCTACTTAGCCATGCAATACACTTTGAACCTAAGTAGAAGCTACAGCCACTAATTGATTTTCTGTCATCTGTACTTCCTACCCAGTCTGCATCAGTATATGCTCGTAGTTTTACAGAATCCATGGCAAGATACCACAAACCCATTTAGTGTCCCTTTGAGGTATCTTAGGATTCTTTTCACTGCCAACACATGAGATTCCTTAGGATTAGCTTGGAATCTGCTAGCAATGCACATAGCTTGCATGAGATAGGCCTTGATGCTGTAAGGTACAAAAGGCTCCCTATAATCTTCTTGTATTCTGTGCGGCTTGTACTCCTTCCTTCCTGATCTTTTGTTAACTTGCAGCCTACTGTCATAAGGGTACTAATAGGTCTGCTATCCTTTATGCCAAACCTTTTCAGCATCTCTTTGGCATATTTTGTTTGAGAAATAAGAATACCTTCTTTATACTATTTTATCTGTAATCCAAAAAAGTAAGTCATTTCTCCTATCAATGACATCTCAAATTCCTCACTCATCTTTTGTGCAAATTCTTGGCATAGCTCAAAGTGATCCCCTCCAAAGATGATGTCATCTACGTATACTATGGTTATCAATTGGCCTTTCTCTAAGTTGAACACATATAGGTTATTATCAACTATTCCTTTTCTAAAGTTCAACCTTCTCAAATACGCATCCAGCCTACTATACCATGCTCTTGGGGATTGTTTAAGGCTACACAAGGCTTTTTTTAGCTTGCACACGTGTGTCTCATCTACACTGATTTGTACTTTATCGGGTTATTCAATATACACTTCTTCTTTTAGTAGCCCATTCAGAAAGGATGATTTCACATCCATCTGATAAACTTTATACCTCTTATGTGCTACTAAAGCTAAGAACATTCTAATAGTTTCTAGCCTTGATATTGGTGCAAAATTTTCATCAACATCTACCCCTTCTATCTGAGTTTAGCCTTTGCAAACCAGCCTAGTCTTGTTCCTGACCACCTTGCCATCTTCATTGTATTTATTTCTAAACACCCATTTTGTTCTTATGACATTCTTGTAGTGGGTCTTAGAACCAGCTCCCATGTTTCATTCTTCTCGATTTAATCCAGCTCCTCATTGATAGCATTGACCCAGGCTTTGTCTTGTACAGCCTCTTCAATAGATTTAAGTTCAACTTGTGAGAGTAAAGCAGTGGCTCCCATGATTCTTCTTCTTGTTGTAACTCCTGCTGATGGTCACCTATGATTTGATTTCCTTGATGAGCACTAATCCATGTTTTCTTTATCTGTCTCTCTTGCACAGTCTTAGTTGCAAGAAGATCTCTTCCTTCATCTTTAGACTCACTCTTTTCTGAGTCTGAACTTACTTCTTTTTCCTTTTTTTCATGTTTGTCTGATTCTTCATCCATCTTGAAGTCATCTTTTCCATTGTCCTCAACTTCTCCATTATGCATTATTTTCCAGTTTTCATCTATTCTCACATCACTAAAAGTTACCACTTTTCCTAGTTTATGCAGAAAAACTCTTTAACCTTTTGTCTTTACTGAGTATCCCATAAAGATTCCTTCATTTGTCCTAGCATGGAATTTTCCCAAGTTTTGCTCCTTGTTCTTCACAAAATATGGGCTACCAAAGATTCTAAGATATTTGGCTATTGTCTTCTTCTCACTCCATAGCTTATATGGAGTCTTATTAATATTAGGCCTTAATAAAACTTTGTTCAGTAGGTGTACGACTGTAAATGTTGCTTCTATCCAAAATCTTGTGTGAAGCTTGGATTCCAGAAGTAAAGTTCTTGACATTTTTACCACAACTCTATTTTTCCTTTCTACCACCCCATTCTATTGAGGTGTTCTTGTTGCTTCCATCTAATAGTGAATTCCATGGTTCTTAAGGTAATCTTCAAAAGCTCCATTTGTGAATTTAGTGCCTTGATTTGACCTCAATACTTTGATCTTCTTTTCACTCTCATTTTCAACCAGTCTTCTATATCCCTTGAAGTATTTCAAACTTTTGACTTGTGTTTGAGGTGCATGATGCAAGTCCTTTTGGAATATCATCATCAAACAAGATGAGGTACCTCTCACCATTCGACCCTTTTTTTCCCATTAGCCCACACAAATCAGTATATACAATGTCAAGCACTGCTTTAGAACTGAACTCTTTGGTCTTATACTATTTTCTGACATGTTTTCCTTTAGAGCATACTAAGCAGACATACTCCTTCTCTCTCTTGAGGTCTGGAATGTCTCTAATTGCATCAGTAGTGGTCAACTTCCTCATATTCTTTTGTGTTAAGGGTCCCAACCTCATATGTCAGAGTTGATTTTCTTCTTCTTTTGTAAGTAAATAATTGTTTGTCTTGTCCTAATCAATCACATATAAATTTCTAGTTATTATCTTCCCAGCTGCAACAGTATTGCCTTCTTTACTCTTTACTTGGCAACCTGTTTTTGTGAATATCACTTTATGGTCTTCATTGCATAGTTAGTAGACAGATGCTAGATTATATTTGAATACTTTAACATGCAAAACATCTTTCAACTTTCCTTTTCCAATATTTACTAACCCTTAACCATTGATGTTGAGTGAATCATCTTGGTCCTCCAAGGTTTTGCAAAGTATCAACTCCCTTATTGATTTAAGCTGGTACAATATGGCTTCCATCATTCCCGCTCTCCTTAAAATGAGTTGTCCTCAAATCAGCACTTACATCATCAAAGGGACAAAGAGAAATGTCAGAAATATTAAATGTTGCACTCACATTATACTCACTAGGCAAATCAAGTTTATATGCATTATCATTGACTCTTGTCACCACTTGAAAAGGACTGTCTCCTCTTGGTTGCAACTGTGACTTCCATTGCATAGGAAATCTCTCTTTTCGCAAATGTACCCCAAACCCAATCACCAAGTTCAAAAGTGATATGCCAATGACCTTTGTTGGCTTGTGTTTTATATTGTTTGGTAAATGTTAAGCCTAGCTTTTGCATGAAGTTGCCTAACCATTTCAGCTTTCTTTTTCCCATCTAAATTAGCCCTGTCCTATATAGGAAATGGTACTAAATCTAAAGGAGATAATGGATTAAAACCATAAACAAGCTCGAAAGGAGAATAACCTGTAGCACTATGAACAACACAATTATAGGCAAACTCTACAAAAGGCAAACATTCTTCCCATGTTCTATAGTTCTTACCAATAACAGCACACAACAATATACCCAGAGTTCAATTTACTACCTTAGTTTGTCCATCAGTTTATGGATGGCAAGTTGTAGAAAACAACAACTTTGTTCCAAGCTTACCCCATAATGTCTTCCAAAAATGGCTCAAAACTTTTGCATCATGGTCTAACACAATACTCTTCGGTACTCCATGTAGGCAAACAAACTCTCTAAAAAATAAGTCTGCAATGTGTGTGGCATCGTCCATTTTGGTGCAAGCAATGAAATTCCCCATCTTTGAAAACCTGTCATCTACAACAAGAATACAATCTTAGTTTTTCTTGAACCTAGATAACCCAAGAATAAAATCCATAGAAATATTGGTCCAAGGTTCACAAGGAATTTCTAAGGACATATACTTTCCATGGGGCAAAACCCCAGACTTAGCTTATTTACAAGTAATAACTTGGCATAGACTCTTTAAACATCCCTTTAAACATGTCATTTGAATGCACAGCTAGTACACTTGACACTTGTTTACAGGTAGTACACTTGGCCAAAAGAAATGTTCATTTAAAACATCAAAAGTCTTTTGAATGCCAAAGTGTCCCATTAAACCACCCCTATGAGCTTCTCTCATAAGTAATGCTCTCATAGACCCTTGAGGAATACAAAGCTTATTTACTCTAAACAAATAGCCCTCATGTCCATAGAACTTTCCAAAGGTAGCTTTCTCACATGCAACATGTATGTTACTAAAGTTAGCATCATTAGCATATGAATCAATAATGTGCTCAAACCCTAACAACTTAATGCTTAAAGTGCTAATCAATATGTACCTACGTGACAATGCATCAACAACAACATTTTCCTTACCAGATTTGTATTGAATTACATAAGGAAAAGTTTCAGTAAACTCAACCCATTTTGCATGTCTCCTATTCAAATTACCTTGCTTCTTTAAGTATTTTAAAGACTCATGATCAGTATGAATTACAAACTCCTTGGGCCAAAGGTAATGTTGCCACATTTCTAAAGTTCTAAAAAATGCATACATTTCTTTATCATAAGTTGGATAATTCAATGTTGCCCCACCCAACTTCTCACTAAAAAATGCAATAGGTCATTTCTCTTGCATGAGAACTCCCCTCAATCCCAATGCTTGATGCATCACATTCAATTTCAAAGATCTTAGAAAAATCAAGCAAAGCAAGAAGTGGTGCATTACACAACTTAAAGTTAAGCAAATCAAAGGCATCTTGTTGTTCCTTACTCCACTTGAAACTCAAACTCTTTTGAATCACCTTAATCAATGGTGCAGCTATGGCACTAAAATCCTTAATGAACCTCCAGTGAAAGGTAGCCAAACCATGAAAACTCCTCACATCACTCACACTCTTAGGTGTAGGCCATTTTGAATTGCCTTAATCTTCTCTTTATTAACCTCTATGCCATGGGTAAACACAATATAACCCAACAAAATGACATGATCCTTGCAAAAATTGCATTTCTTCAAATTGGCATACAATTTCTCTTTCCTCAAAACATCAAGCACACAATTTAAATGTTTAACATGCTCTTCCAAATTCCTGATGTATACTAATAAGTCATCAAATAAGCAATAACAAACTTTCCTAAGAAAGGTCTCAAAACATGATTCATTAATCTTGAAGTTCTCGACTTCTCCCTCGGATCTACTAGTTTGTGATACTGAGAGGGGGGGTGAATCAGTATCACCACAATTCACAATTCGTAGGCAGGTGAATAACTACAACCTCTTCTTAAAAGCGAACTCTTTCTTAGACTCGATTAAGGTAGATCTATTACTACCTACTAATCACAATAGTTCCTAAAGTCTACTTGCAAACACCTTGCCTAATAGACAATTCGAATATTCTTGTTTAGGTCTTCGTTAGGTTATAGATTGGCTGATACTTTAGCTGTGTTCACAACTCAATTCAAAACATAAAACGTAAAGCAAATTAAGGACACACGAGATTTACGTGGTTCCGTCAACATGACGTACATCCATGGTGGTAGGGACTCTCCCTTATGGAGACTATCCACTATACTTAAGAATTACAGTTATAACAGATGTCTTAATTCTCTACTCCTTTCAATATTGCAATTACAAAGCAAGTACAATACAAAGAGTGTCACTTACTGTGTCTACCCTTCTTCTAGTTTGTCTTGCCTCTGTTGAATTAAAAGGCTGCTCCATTGCCGCTTAAAAGTTTACCATAATGCTCTCTAACCTCTCTTGAAGAAATCTAGAAATACGTTGAGTTCTTCAATGTTTCACTGAATTCCTTCTCTAGTTTGTCTCACATAGCTCCTACTTTCATCGTCTCATGGTCTCACCGCTCTCCTTGTCTCATGGCTCACCTCACGTTTCTACTTTGCTGTTCACATTTCTCTCTCTCTTGTTGTCCCGCTGGATTTCTCTCTCTTACCATCTAGCCGGGTGCTCTGTTTTTTTTTTTGTTTTTCTGTTTTGCTGGTTTTTGCCAAAAGATCGTTTGGCCATATATCCCCTATTTTGCTGTTTACTACTTTGGCCATTTCCTCTGTTCTATGTTCTCTCTTGTTGTCTGTTCTTTGCTTTGCCTTTCTTATTTTGGATGAATGTCTCCTTTGTCTGGTCACTCTTCTTTGTCATCCACTATGTGTTTTGTCGTGCTAGTCTTGGCCATTCCTTTATGTTTTGTCGTGCTCCTCTTCTTTTTTCCATGTACCACCCTTCACCGAGTATTGTGTTTTTTCGAGTGCTGTGTTTTGGGTGCCATGTTTTGCTGGGTACTGTTTGGCCATCTGCTCTCTCTTCTCCTTGAACATTCTCTTTCATTTTTGGATGGCACTCACTTTAGACGCTTTAGGTTTTGTGTTTCTCTCTTTTGGTCAACTGAATAGATACTCTAGGGTTGCTGTCCGTTTTGCCCAATTGCCGACTTCTCCTCTTTTCCGACAATGGATACTGTTCACTCGATGGCTACTGTGCGGCTCCTGTGTTAGGCAATTATATTGGCCCATAAAACCTAATAGGGAAAATTTACTATTTTGCCCTTCCATGTGGATTTTACATTTTTGCCCCTTCATGTGGCTTTTACATTCTTACCCTTCAATGTGGCTTTACTTTTTTCCACACATAAACCTAGTTGACCACAATTATAACCCATACAAAGCTGTGGGAACAACAATCTCCCCATTTATAATTGTTGGCAATACTCATAACAAAAGTCACTATGCAGCAATTTCAACTCCCCCTAAATATGCACTCTCCCTTTTTTAACAGCTCCCCCCACACTGTTGCTTCTCTCCCCCTTTGCCAACCAATTACAAATATGAAAAACTCACAAAGTAGAGATGAAGGATTCACCTGAACTTCAGGCCTTATGAGACATTCGCACAAATAGACTCATTCTGTGCTTTTCAAACAGCTCTGTGGACAGAGATTTAGTTAGATCTTGTGTATCCTCTTCAATAGATTTAGATTCAACTTGTGAGAGTAAAGCAGTAGCTCCCATAATTCTTCTTCTTATTGTAACTCTTGCTGATAGGTCACCTATGATCTAATTTCCTTGATGAGCACTAGTCCATGTTTTCTTTGTCCTTCTTTCTTGCACAGTTTTAGTTGCAAGAGGATCTCTTTCTTCATCTTCAAACTCACTCTTCTCCGAGTCTGAACTTACTTCTTATTCCTTTTCTTTAAGTTGGTTTGATTCTTCATTTGCATTGAAGTCATCTTCTTCATTATCCTCATCTTCTCCATTCTGTATTGGTTTCCCAACTTTTTGTCTTTACTAAGTATCCCAAAAAGATGCCTTCATCAGACCTAACATTGAATTTTCCCAAGTTTTTCTCCATGTTCTTCACAAAACATGGGTTGCCAAAGATTCTGCGATACTTAGCTGTTGTCTTCTTCCCACTCCATAGCTCATATGGAGTCTTATTAGTATTCAGTAGATGTATAGCTGTAAATGTTGCTTCTGTCTAAAATTTTATGTGAAGCTTTGATTCTAACAGTAAAGTTCTTGCCATTTCAATCTCATCTCTATTTTTCCTTTCTACCACCCCATTCTATTGAGGTGTTCTTGTTGCTACCATTTGGTGACAAATTCCATGCTTCTCAAGGTAATCTTCAAAAGCTTCATTTGTAAATTTAGTGCCTTAATCTGACCTCAATACTTTGATCTTCGTTCCACTCTCATTTTCAGCCAATCTTCTGTATCTCTTAAAGCAATTCAGAACTTTTGACTTGTGTTTAAGGTGTATGATGCAGGTCCTTCTAGAATAATCATCAACAAACAAGATGAAGTACCTCTTACCATTCAACCCTTTTGTCCTCATCGGTCCACACAAATTAGTATGCATAATGTGAAGCACTGCTTTAGAACTAAACTCTTTGGTCCAAGTTTGCCAATACAACAAACTTGTTCTTTGAAACCATTGGTTTGGGCTTCCACCAACACTCCTTGTTAGTGTGTCCTTGCTTTTTACAGTATCTGCAACAACTCACGACAGGTGTTCTCCTCTAAATTTTGTATTGTCTCCCCCTATATGCAACATCATATCTTCTTGAGTTAGAGACATATAGTGGCATTCTCCACCAACAATTAATTGCCTTATGACCCCAAACTTCACAATAAAGCAATGACCCTAAAACTGCCTCTTTTTGGGAGCTTGTCTTCTTTTATTCATCACTTGCTATATAGGCAAAGTAGCTAGCTTTTTTGCTTGTGTGACTTTCATCTTAGTCACCTTCTTCTCCATCTTCTGTTCAGCCGTAGCCCTCTACTGGCTAACTTTATTTTCTTCCTTCTTGTTTGACACCCTAGGTTGCTTCTTCAGATCTTCTTTATTCTCAGCTACCTTCTTCTGAGTCACAAACTTTTCTTTCAACTTCTATGGGACATTCTTATTTTCTTTAGCTAATGCAGCCTCAGATTGTTGCACTTTCTCTATATTCTTCTTTACTTTTGCTGAACTTGTTTCACCTATCTTTTCAAGCTTTTACAAGTTTTCTTTACTACGTTTGAGTTGTTGCTAAAGTCTCAACAACTCTTTCTCCATTTCTTCAATTTTTGAAGCCCTTGAGCCAAGCTTTACTGTAAGGTCTTCATATATTTTGATTTGTTGCTCAAACCTTCTCTTCAAGTCAATATGCTCAGCCTATATTTCATCCTTTTGACTTTTAGCTTCTTCAGACTTTGTTTCAACTTGTTTTATATGGACCTCTAACCTTTTTATAGTTCTGCCCCTTCTGATTATCTCCTTTGAAACTACTTCCAACTCAGCTTCAAATTTGGTTTTTCTTTATCAACCTCCTATTCCTCTTTAAAGGTTGAACTACCATCTTTAGCTGATGCCATAAAGGCATGCTCATCATCACCATCCTCATCTTCATCATCAAGTTTCACTTTGTACTAAGAAGCAAAGTGTCTAATCTACCCACAAAGATAACATCTCAAGGACAACTATCCTTTTCCCTTCTTAGACCCCCTTTTGAATTTTTTCTTGAAGTAAGCCAATGACCTTCACTTTCTTCCTCCTCCTCCTCATCATCATCCTCAGTGGATGATTCTTCCTCTTCTTTTATCTTCAAGTGCTTCATAGCTTTGAAAGCTACCTCCTTTGATACCTTTGTTGTTGTAGAACTTTCAGCTGACTTTATCCTCATCTCATATACAATAAGATTGCACTGGAGATCATGCAAAGACATAGAATTGAGATCTCTACTCTCCTCTATAGCTGTTACCTTTGAGGCAAACCTCTCAGGCAGAATTCTCAGAATTTTCTTCACAATTGATGAGTCCTTCTTGTTCTTCCCATGACTTTTTAGGTCCTTTACAGCATCAATAACCCTAGTGAAGAACTCTTGAATTGTCTCATTCTTCTACATTTTGAGAGATTCATATCTCTCTTTAAACATTTGATGCTTAGCCTCCTTCATTCTGTCATCACCTTTATAGATTTTCTAAAATCTGTCCTATATCTCCTTGGCAGATTTGCAGTCGACAACTTTAGCATACTTAGCATTTGTCAATGCTGAAATGATGACATTTGAGGCCTTCCCGTTTATCTCAAACTGCCTTAACTCATTTGGGGTTAGATCTTTACCTTCTTCTGAGGCCACAAAACCCTCCTCTATGACTTTCACCACGTTCATGCCCATGGTTGCAAATACAACCTGCAGTCTTGCTCTCCACTATGATAGGTGGTTCCATTAAAGATTGAAACCTTCTTATTGTAAGTAGTGCTCGTGCTGGTACCGACATCCATTTCTCAGTATGCTGAACAAATTAAACTTCTAGATCCCTTCAAACTAGTACACCAAGCTATTAAGATTCAAACTGGTGAACCTGTGCTCTGATACCAATTGAAGTTCCTAACTTCTACCAAGGATCTACTAGTTTGTGATACTAAGAGAGGGGTGAATCAATATCACCACAATTTGCAATTCGTAGGTAGGTGAACAACTTTAACCTCTTCTTAAAAGCGAACTCTTTCTCAGACTCAACTAAGGTAGATCTATTGCTACCTATACACAAGACATGATTCATTAACTAGGTGCATTAGTTAATCCAAAAGGCATTACTAACCAGTTATACAATCCATATTTAGTTTTAAATGCTGTTTTTCATTAATCTCCTCATTTCATGCGATTCGATAGTAGCCATTCTTTAAATCAAAATTTGAAAACACACACAAACCTGCAACTCATCAAGCATATCATCTAAATTAGGGATGGGATGTCTATACTTTACAATGACTTTATTGATGGCTCGACAATCCGCACACACTAACCATGTTCCATCTTTTTTTGGGACTAAGATGATAGAGACCAAGAAGAGACCTTACAAATCCCTTTTGCACTAACTCATGCACTTGTCTTTATATGCCTTTCATTTCCTCAAGATTAGCTAAGTAGGTTGGTTTGGTATAGCAGCACTAGGTAGGAAGTCTATTTCGTGCTCAATTCCTTTTAAAGAAGTAATCTATGAGGAATCTCTTTAGGAAATAAATCTTCAAACTCTTTGTCATTAATGTGGAATTTTGGATGGAAATTGTGCTCAAATTGCTCCTCGTCATTATCATCCTTAGGCAAAATACTAAGTGCATGCCTTACAACTAGTTACAACTAGCATATATAAACTGGTTCTTCAACATCAACATTAGAATAATCCTCCAATGGTGGCATGTCATTATCAGTTGAACTAATACTTTTTATGTCACCATCCTTTAACATGATCATAGCTCTTTTATTTGAACATTAAGGAGCTTTATGCGTTGGTAATTCTTCAAACATGGCAACATTATTTGTGGCTGAGGGAATTCATCATTCATTCTAATCATAAGAGCTTAAAGTTCTTAAAATCCCAAGGTAAGCTTAATAAAAGACATGTTAAGTGGCTAATGCTCATAGAAACATTTCCTTATGTGAACAAGTACAAACATGGAAAGAAAAATGTTGTTGTTGATGCATTGTCTAAGGGCATGTAAGCAAATGATTATAATTTTGGCCAAGTATTAAATGCATGTGATAAGTGTGTGTTTGGTGACTTTTATAGACATGAAGGGTTTTTGTTTAAGAGGGACAAATTATGTGTGCCTATTTGTTCTATCTATGAGTTGCTTGTTAGGGAAACTCACAAGGGTGGTTTGATAGGGCACTTTGGTGTGCAAAAGACTCTAGATATACTACATGAGCAATTTTATTAGCATGATGTGCATTCCATTTGTGATGCATGTAGGCAAGCAAAGGCTAGAGTTAAGCGGCATGGCTTGTATACATCTTTACCTATGCCTAACCAACCTTGGACTAATATTTCTATAGACTTTGTCTTAGGATTACCAAGGTCTCAAAGTAGTAAGGACAATATATTTGTCATTGTTGGTAGGTTTAGCTGAATGGCTCATTTTGTGAAGAACTATTGTTAGCGCGATAGGGATGTTATTCTTTAAGGAAATGGTGCATTTATATGGAATGTGAAGAACTATTGTTAGTGATAGGGATGTTAAGTTCTTAAGTCATTTTTGGCACACTTTATGGAATAAATTGGGAACTAAACTCTTATTTTCTATTGTTGCATATCCTTAAAAAAATGGACAAACTGAAGTAGTTAGTTGGACACACACTACTTTGCTATGTGCTATCATTCAAAAGAACTTAAGGCAATGGGAACAATGTTTGCCACATGTTGAGTTTGCTTATAACAAATCTGTTTATTCTACTACTTCCTTGTCCCTTTTGAAATTGCTTATGTTTTTAATCCTTCAACTCATTTGGAGATTTTATCTTTGCCTAATAAAGAGTGTGCTAACATTGATAGTAAGAAATAGGCAAAATTTGTGAAGGATTTACATGTCAAGGTTTGGGCTAACATTGAAAGGAAGAATGAGCAATATGCATTACAAGTTAATTAGAGGCATATGATGGTTGTCATAGAAACTGGACAATGGGTGTGGGTGCATATGAGGAAGGAACAATTTCCCCCACAAAGAAAGTCCAAATTGCAGCCTCGTAGAGATGGACCTTTTCAAGTCTTAAAGAGGATTAATAACAATGCCTAAAACCTAGATTTACCAAGCAATTATGGTAATGTTAATGCTACTTTTAATGTTGTTAAATTATCTTTGTTTGATATAAGTGATTTGAGGACAAATCCTTTTGAAGAGGGGAGGAATGATGGAGACCAAGGTGCTATTCAAGTGCAACAATGCAAATATTCCCTAGATCCTTTGCAAGGAATTGGTGGTCCAATTACTAGGGCAAGGACAAAGAGGATGAAAAATGCTTTACAAGGCTTAATCATGGAGCTACATGATAATGAGTGTGCTTTAGAAGTTTCCAAGGCTGTTCTAAAAGTTTCAAAGCTATACAATGGGTAATCACTTATCTTTATGTGCAAAATGATGGACAAGGCTAAGAACTTGAATAACAAAACTTAGAGCCCATGACATAAGTCCAAGTAGCATGGCCAAGCTAAGG
Source organism: Ceriops decandra (assembly GCA_020615895.1). Taxonomy (NCBI): domain Eukaryota; kingdom Viridiplantae; phylum Streptophyta; class Magnoliopsida; order Malpighiales; family Rhizophoraceae; genus Ceriops; species Ceriops decandra. The sequence goes on from JAHLGO010021097.1 coordinate 4,089,846, forward strand.
AAAGGCTCGATTTGCATGCTAAGTTAAGGCCAAATTACATATAGAGAAGGCTTCACTTTTTGGGTTTATTTGGGCATATAGGTTTAGCTAAGTCTTGATACATTAGTTAGGGCTTTTACATTGACTTTTATACCTAGTTATCATTAGTTGTAGTCTGTTTTAAGGATTACTAATCAAGGCAGATTTGTATTTCTTAGGATTCTAATGGAGAAAAGGTGTTATTCAAGTACAACAAAGCAAGTATTTTGTAGATCCTTTACAAGGAATCGGTGGACCTATGACTAGGGCAAGGACAAAGAAGATGAAAGAGGCTTTACAATGCTTAATCATGGAGCTACATGACAAAGAGGGTGCTCTAGAAGATTCCAAGGCTGTTTTAAACATTTGCAATGTTACACTAAGTATAATCACTTATCTTTATATGCAAGATGATGGACAAGACTTAGAACTTGAAGCACAAAACTTGGAGTCCATGATACACCAAGTTGCATGACTAATCTTGGGGAAGGCTTAAATGCATGCTAACTTGTATTAATGGGCCTAATTGTGTTGGGTTGCTGGATTTTAAGTTAAGGCCGAATTATATGTAGAAAAGGCTTAACTTCTTTGGTTTATTTGGACTTGTAAGGTCAGCTAAGTCTTGATACATTAGTTATGTCTTTACTTTGACTTTATATCATTAGTTGTAGTCTTTTTAAGAATTCTTAATCAAGGCAGATTTAGGATTCCTAATCAAGACAGATTTGTATTCCTTAATTAGAGGGATCACCTGTAATTAAGGTTTTCCTATATAAGTATGATAAGAAACACCTTTTCCTTATATGATTGTAATATTTACATGCCTATATAAAAGATACAACGATGTAAAATGGTATCGATGAAGATTGAGGTATTTTTTTCAGCAAGCTTTGCTTTGCTTTCTTGTGTTCTTTGAAAAATATATGGTCTTGACTTATTAAAGGAGTGATCAACCTTTATGGAATCTTAAGATTAGGGCTTTTAGGACTTAGTTTCGTTAGGGTTCTGATCTGATCAACCTAACTTTTTTCCTAGCTTTCTGGAGCATGCATAACAAATTGAATCAAGGGTTCTTAAGGCACTTAGTGAGTTCTTTATCAAATTCCTAATCAAGGTAGATTTGTATTCCTTAATTAGAGACATCTAATTAAGGTTTTTCTTATATAAGCATGTTAAGAAACATCTTTTCCTTAATTGATTGTAATATTTACATGCCTATATAAAAGGTACAACTATGTAAAATGGAATCAACAAGATTGAGGTATTTTTTAACAAGCTTTGCTTTACTTCTTGTGTTCTTAGAAAAGTATATTGTCTTAACTTATTAAAGGAGTGATCAACCTTTACAGCATCTTAAGACTGGGGCTTTTGAGGGCTTAGTTACCTTAAGGTTTTGATCCGATCAACTCAACTTGTTTCCTAGGTTCTTTGGGTGTGCATAACAAATTGATTCAAGGGTTCTTAAGGCAAGTCACCTAGCAAGTTCTTTATCAATAGTTGACCAAAAAACTATTGATCTAAGATCTAATAGAGATTTTGACCAATTGAATGATAATTTAAATTGTGTGATGACACATTTTTGTATTGAATGGATGCTAATAATTAAGGAAAACAAGTTAACAAGTCTATTTTATAATCATTTGTAGCTTTACTAAATGAATTTCTAATTTATGGGATTTTTTTGTTGGATATTGTTAGACATCTTTTATGGCATTCAAATTTAATTGATTTGTTTGCATTGCAATTATTACAAGTCAAATACCACAATTGCAAACCCAAACCAACCAAGATTGAGTCTCTCTATTCCCCTTTTTGTTCTCACTATTTTGTTAATGTTTTTTTTTTTCATTTGATAGTTATTTATTGGTTGTTAATTATTTTTTAGTTGTTATGATAAAGAACCTACTAGGCAACTGGCCATAGGAACCCTTAAATCAAATTGTTATGCACACCCTAGTAAGCTACTAAACAAGTTAAACTGATTAGATTAGAACCTTAAGAAAACTAAGTCATAAAAGCTCCAATATTAAAATGCCTTAGAGGTTAATCTCTCATTTGATAAGTCAAGACAATATATTATTCTAAGAACATAGGAAAGCAAAGCAAAGCTTGCTAAAAGATACCTTAATCTTATTAATTCCTATTTTACATAGTTATTGCCTTTAGTACAACTTCCATTGTCGATAATCATATTACATACTTTCGCAGTCTTCCTCTACATTAGCTCTAATCATGGATGTCTTCATCTCTTTGTAATAGTCCTCCACACCCATGGACCCTAGCACTAGCCCATGAAACTAGGTATAAATCTCTTGCACATTGCCGATTTCATCACTTCCCATGACTAAATTGGCCTCTCACCATTCCTCCTACTAATCACCAATTGGTCCCACCAAATACTTACAAAATTAGTGAATTCTACAGCTACCAATTTTACTTTCTTTTCCTTGGAATAATTATGGCAATCAAATACATTTCTCAACCTTTCTCTCCCACTCCAAATAATGATCAGGATCATTCTTCCCTTGAAATATTGGAATCTTTATCTTTATATTGCCTAAATTGATATCTCTTTTGGAAACAGCCTTCCTACCTTTCCTTGAGCTTGATTCTTTATAGTTTGACTCTTCCACATCTTCTTCCTCAACCACATTCCTTCTAGAGGATTTGGATTTGCTATGTGATTCTAATTCATCTAGCCTTGCATTTATCATCTTAAATTGCTCAGTGAGACCCTTCATTCAAATCTTCACATCTATATCTTGCACTTCTCCTTCACTACTCATGTTTACAACCTACAAAAACATGTTAGTAATTAAAGGAAATTTGTTCCTCACACACTCCCTCACATGTTTGCCCTCAAATTAGATTGTTATCACTTGTATTTCACTTTATTTTTGCTTTTCTTGATGATGATCGCACTACTCTTGCCTTTTTTTCCACTCAAGTTAGGCCCCCTTATGTTCTTAAAAGACTTAAGATCAACAAATCATAAGGAGCAATTTGTTAGATGGTGGCAAATATCAAAATCAAAACTTTTAAAAGAAAAAAAAAATTGCAACCTTATACATAATATGTTGAAAGAATCAAGATGCACTACTTAGCTCAAACACAACTTCTTCTTCTTCCTTTTTTTTTTCTTTTTCTTTCATTTTTTTCTTCTTCTATTTTTCAACCTTCTCTTTGTCTTTTTCTTTTTCTTTTACTTTTTTCAACTTTTTTTTAATCAAATTAATCACCCATAGAATTAACACAACTTCAAGAGTAATAAGTTGATTAAAACAAACCAAAAGATCTAAGCAAAGAAACACAAGGAATGAATAAAGCACAAAGAAAAGTACTAAACAAAAATGAAAAAGAGATACGTAACTTATTTCTACAACCAAGACTCTGATATCAATTGATAAAGAAACTGCTAGGCAACTTGCCCTAGGAACCCTTAAATCAATTTGTTATGCACGTCCCAAAAAGATAGGAAACAAGTTGGGTTGATCAGATCAAAACCCTAACTAACTCCTATAAGTCCCAATCATAAAATGCCACAAAGGTTGATCACTCATTTGATAAGTGAAGATAATGTATTCTTTTAAGAACACAAGAAGTAGAGCAAAGCTTGCTGAAAAAAAAAAATATGTCAATCTTGTTCATTTTGTTTTACATAGTTGTAGCTTTTATATAGGCATGTAAATATTACAATTCTATAAGGAAAAGGTATTTTTTAACAACCTATATAGGAAAACCTTAATTATAGGGGATCCCTCTAATTAAGGAATACAATTCTACCTTGATTAGGAATCCTAAATTGCCTTGATTAGGAATTCTTAAAAAAGACTACCACAAATGACATAAAAACAAAGTAAAACCCTAATTAATGTATCAAGACTCAACTAAACCTACAAGCCTAAATAAACATAAAAGGTTAAGCCTTTATTACTTGTAATTTCGCCTTAACTTCAAATCTAGCGACTCAAAACAAAATCAGGCTCATTAATACAACATAGCATGCAATTGAGCTTTTCCATAGCTTGGTCATGCAACTTGGACTATATCATGGGCTTTGAGTTTTTTTCTTTAAGTTCCAAGCATTGTCTTCTTGCACATAAAGATTATCTTTGGTGTAGAATTGAAAACTTTTAGAACAGTCTTGGATTCTTTTAGAGTACCATCTTTGACATACAGCTCTATGATTATGCCTTGTAAAGCCTCTTTCATCCTCTTTGTCCTTGCCCTAGTTATTAGACCACTGATTCCTTGCAAAGGATCTAGGGAATACTTGCTATGTTGCACTTGAATAGCACCTTGCTCTCCATCACTTTGAACATAACTTGTTTCTCCACTTTGATAGCTTATGCAACAACTCTTCCATCTCCAAATAGTGTTGCAAATCCATTATATCTTCAATCTCCTTATTCAAACCACCAACAAACCTTGCCCTGGTAACCTCTCAGTCTTCCTATATATTAGCTCTAATCATGGCTATCTCCATCTCTTTATAATTGTCGTCTGCACTCATGAACCCTTAAACCAACACTTGTAACCTTCTATACACTATAGTGGCTAAGTATAAATCTCTTTTACATTATGAATTTCATCTATTCACATGACTAAATTGGCCTCTCACCATTCCTCGTCTTATTTATCACTAATTGGTCCCACTAAATGCTGGCATAATTTTTGAATTCTACAACTATCAACTTTACTTTCTTCTTCTTAGAATACTTTGATAATCAAATACATAATCAACCTTTCTTTCTCATTCAAAATAGAGCTCTGGATCATTCTTTCCTTGAAATGCTAAAATTTTCATCTGTAAACTACCCAAATTGCCCTCTTTGGGAAATAGCCTTCATGCCTTTTCTTAAGCTTGATTCTTCAAATTTTGATTCTTCCTTTTCTTCATTAATCACATGACTTCTAGAAGATTTGGATATACTAGGTGATTGTAAATCATCTATTCTTGCATATATTGTCTTAAATTGCTCAATAATAGCCTTTATCCAAAACTTCACATTTATATCATATTGTTCTCCTTCACTACTTAAATTTAAAGCCTATAGAAACATGTTCGTGATTAAAAGAAATTTGTTCCTCACACACTCCCTCACATGGTTGCCCTCAAACAAGATTGTTGTCACTCACACTTGTGTTCCACTATACTTTGGCTTTTCTCAATGATGATCTCACCACTTTTTCCTTTTTCCACTAAAGCCAACTACCGTTATGTTTTGAAAAGTCTCAAGTTCAACAAATCACACGGAGTAATCCTAGTGGCAAATTTTAAAATTAGGAATTTAAAAACAAAATTCAAAATATCTATTTTAGGCTTGGATAGAAAAATGATTAGATTTGCAACCTTATAAATGTACATAACAAGTTGTAAGAATCAAGATGTACTAATCAACTCAAACACAACTTATTTGTCTTCTTTTTTTTATTATTTTTTTCTTAATCAAAACCCTAAAGAAACTAAGTCCTAAAAGCCCTAATCTCAACATGCAACCAAGGTTGATCAATCCTTTGATAAGTCAAGTCAATGTATTCATAGTTTGTTGAATAGAGGAAAGCAAAGCAAAGCTTGTTAAAACATACCTCAATTTTATTGATTCCCGTTTTTCATAGTTTTAGCCTTCATATAGCCATGTAAACATCATAATCCTATAAAGAAAAGTTGTTTCTTAACTTTTATATGGGAAAGACCTTAATTACATATGGTCCCTTTAAGTAAGGAATACAAATCTACTTTAATATAGGAATCCTTTAAAGACTACAACTAATGACAATACTACTTAGAGTCAAAGTAAAAATCCTAACTAATGTATCAAGATTTAGCCGAACCTATAATTTCAAATAAACCCATGAAGTTAAACCTCTTTACATGTATATTTGTCCTTTAACTTAAAATTTAGTAACCCAAAACAATAATAGACCCTTTAATACAATTTAGCATGTAGATTGAGCCTTTTCATAGCTTGGTCATGGGGCTTGGACTTTCATCATGGGTTCTATGCTTTGTTCTTCAAGTTCTAAACCTTGTCCATCATCTTGCATTCTTTGTCATGCATCTTCATGATTAAGCCTTGTAAAGCTTCTTTCATCCTCTTTGTCATTGCCTTGGTCATTGGACCACCAATTCCTTGTAAGGGATCTTGGGAATACTTGCTTTGTTGCATTTGATTAGCACCTTGTTCTTCATCATGTTAGTCTAACTTGATTAGCACATACCTGTCCTTTACACATATCAACTCGTGTAGTGTTGTAGCTAATGCATTAAGTATCATGCCTAGGGACTATGTTCACGGGAATGAAACTCAAAGGAATTCACAAGGGGGCTGCACAAGTGGTGGAGCATGTGGTTTAATTCAATGCAAAGCAAAGAACTTTACCAGGGCTTGACATGCTGCGAATCCTCTTAAAATAAATGGGTGCCTTTGGGAATGTGGACATAGGTGGTATTTGTTAGTCTAACTTGCTTCCTTTTTTTTTTTTTAGTTAATTACTACTTGTTTCCATTTTTAAAATAGCAATCTTTAGCATCACTAATTGACATTTTAATTAGGGCTTGGTTTAATCTTGATATTCATCAAAAGAAACTGGGGTTAGTGTTGAGAAAGGTAACTCTTCTAAACTTTTACATAAATGTACCCTTAGTATATGTAACTTTGTAGAATAAACTTTAACCCTGCATCTCTTTTTTGGTTTTTGGTTCCTTGATTTAGATAGTATTGCACCTAGTACTGTTTTGTTTATTCTTGCAAGAGATTTGTATTCTTTAAGTAGTTGTCTTCTAGTGTGGTTTTGGTAACTGAATAGTATTGCTTAAATCCATAGATTTATAGTTTAGGTACTAATAAATGAAAGGGCTCCACATGGTTTCGGCAGAATTCAGGTTCTATCTCATCTTGGAAGCCAAATTCGAGTAAAAGGGATGAGATGGCCAGTCCAAAGCCGAGCTACCCAAGCAACAAGAATGTGGTTTCTAGCAAAGAGATAACTTTAAACAAAATAGAAAGCAAGGGTATTTCTCCCTCAGTTCTTTTGAGAACTGAAGAACTTATCAAGAGGTACTTTGTCTTGTGGCATTCCAATCAACTTATCACTCCTAATTCCTTTCTTTTCTAGAGTGTGACGTCCATATCTTTCTTAAATACCCTAGGTTCATGTTCCTTTGAATGATGAGTCTAGGGTTTGTGTTATTAAACTCTAGTTTACCTTTCCTAGTTGTTCTTTGATTCTTTGTGTGCATTGGGTCCCTAAGCCATGTCTTTTTAGGGTTTTTTGCATCACTAGGCAATGTATCAGCAACAACATTTTCCTTTCAATATTTGTACTTGCTCACATAAGAAAATGTCTCTACGAACTCCAGCCACTTAGCATGTCTTTTAGTAAGCTTACCTCGAGATTTCAAGGACGTTAAGCTCTTTGTTGCCATGTTTTGATTAGAATGAATGATGAATTCCCTTAACCACAAATAAAGTTACCATTTTTTGAAGAGTTCATACCAATGCGTAAAGTTCTTTGTCATTAGTGGGATAATTTAAGGCTGCCCCACTTAGCTTTTCACTAAAATAGGCAATTGGTTTGAAATTGACACACATATGCCATGTTCTATCTTTCTTTGGGACTAAGATGATAGGGACTGAGCATGGGCTAAGACTCTCCCTTACTAACCCCTTTTGCACAAACTCATCCACTTGCCTCTGTATCTCTTTCGTTTCATTTGGAATAGCTTTATAGGCAAGTTGGCTTGGTATGCTAGCATTGGCTATGAAGTCTATTTGGTGCTCAATTCCTCTTAAAGGAGGTAATCCTTGGGGAATCTCTTAAGGAAATAAATCTTTAAACTCCTGCAATAATAGAACAACCACACTAAGCAAAAAGGAATTAGACTCATTAGATGAAAAATAACCATCCTTTTACATAAGTACAAGTAGTTATGGCCTTGCGATTATAGCATTCATAATTTCATGTTTCCCAGCGAACATACTCACTTTCTTACTTTCTCTCCTCTTTGCACACTTTTCTTCCCAATGTTTCTCTCTACCTCACCCTTTTTACTCGAATTTTTTACCTCAGATTAATTATAAAAGTGTATCTATTCTTGTGGCCATTATGAGTAACCTTCCTATCAAATTACCATGGTCACCCAGTGAAGTGGATGAATGCATGAAGAGGGTAATAACATTATTGGAAGTTACAAAGGAGCTTTAGAGGGGGGTCAAGGTCATAGAATAGATAAAGGAATCCATGGTAGTATTACTTAGAATGATGGGTATATTGAAAACTATGAGTGGAGGGCTTAGGGAGAAGAAGAGGTAAATAAAAATCTTAGTAGTATTAAAATGAAAATACGTTTTTTCAAAGGGAAAGCTAATGTTGATGTTTATTTGGATTGGAAATGAAGGGTAGAATTAATATATGAGTGCCACAACTTCTTTGAGGAGGAGAAGGTGAAGTTAGCTCTGACAAGATTTGTTGATTATGTTGTATTATGGTGGGACTAGTAAGTTACCACTAGGAGAAGAAACTTTGACAGAACCATATAAACTTGGATTGAGTTAAAGATTGTGATGAGAAGGAGATTTGTTCTTAGTTCTAATAGGAATTTGTATAACAAGTTGCAGAACCTTACATAAAGTTCCAAGAGTGTGAAAGAGTACCATAAGGAGATGAAGATTGCTATGGTTAGGGTAAATGTAATAGAGGATAGGTAGGCAACCATGGCTAAGTTCCTCAAAGGATTGAATAAAAGCAAATTTGATATAGTAAAACTACAACATTATGTGGAGTTTAAGGACATGGTACACATTGCCATGAAAGTTGAGAGGCAGCCTAAGGAAAGGAGTACTTCTAGATATAATTAGAAATTAGGTTCATCTTTTTTGAAGCCAAACTGAGGGAAGAAGGAAGAGAAGATGACTCTTAAGCTTAAAACCAATTCACATAAACCCAAGACTAGTAAGGGCAGCCTTCAAAGGGCAAATTTGAGGAAAAACTTGAGGGCACCCAAGTTGTAGTGGCAGACTTTATAGACCAAACATCCTAGGCCATATAACTTGTAGTGGTTGAATGACAATGGAGTGGTGAGTGTGATTAAACAAGTTGTGGTTCCATTTTCCATTGGTAGGTATAAAGACAAGGTATTTTGTGATGCTATGTAGGCAAGGCATTTGTTATTATGCTGTCCTTGGTAATTTGATAGAAAATTTTTGTATGATAATTACAAGAATCATTATTCTTTTACCATTGATGGAAAACCATTCACACTTGTTCCATTGACTCCAAAATAGGTGTATGAAGACCAAGTGAGACATTATCAATGTGAGCAAAAGAAAATGAGCAAAAAAGAAAGAGAGAGTAAAGAGAAAAGAAAGTGAAGGAGAGAAAAACAAGGTGAAAGCACTTGAGAGTGCTAAGTACAAGAGTGGTTAAGTTCAAAAGAGTGAAAATGAGAGAAAACAAGTGAGTGAGTTTGCAAAAAGAGTAGATAATAAAGAACCCACTAGGTGACCTACCTTAGGAACCCTTGAATCAATTGGTTATGCACACCCCAAAAAGATAGGAAACAAGTTGGGTTAATCAGATCAAAACCTTAAGGAATCTAAGTCTTAAAAGCTCTAATATTAAGACTTCACAAAGGTTGATCACTCATTTGATAAGTCAATCAATGTATTCTTCCAAGAACACAAGACAGCAGAGCAAAGCTTGCTCAAAAAAAATAACTCAATCTTGTTTGAACCTTAGTTGCTTAGTAAAAGTAGCACTAAAATTACCATAGTTGGTTAGTAAATCTAGCTTGTAGGCATTGTCATT